>WYDF02311851.1:0-14924 GCA_009867245.2 Adranes taylori
ATTTGTCCGAACATATTTTTAAATGTGTTAATGATAAAAAAATTCTAATAAAATATTGGCTATTTCTGCAGACAACACAAACTTAATTTTGGTGGATTGAAGCAACGTGGAACAAATAATGTCCATAAACAATTAATTCAAAAATTATTTTCACATTTTATCGCACACATTTTATCTAACGCAATTAATACTTTGTCATCAAGTATGTCAATTGATGTCGAAATCATCATTCCTCAAATTTATTTATTTTTCCATTGGTCCACTGTTAGAGTGGCTTCATTGGAAAACTTCTGTGAAGAAGCTGGCGTTGAATACCCAAAAGCTTTAATTCCGACAATTGAAAGAGTTTGAAAATTGTATCAACCATTAAAGTCATACTTTCTCAGCATCGACAAATGTCCAAAAGTCTTATATTCGTTTTTCAATAATGGAATCATTGGAAAACTTCTGTGAAGAAGCTGGCGTTGAATACCCAAAAGCTTTAATTGCGACAATTGAAAGAGTTTGAAAATTGTATCAACCATTAAAGTCATACTTTCTCAGCATCGACAAATGTCCAAAAGTCTTATATTCGTTTTTCAATAATGAAATGAGTGAGATGTTGAGTGGTCAAGCTACAATTTTTCACAATACTGTGAAAAAAATTGAAAAGGACGATATTTCTGCTGCTGAAGTTGCGCGTTCATTTTAAAAGAACAAATTGAAATTAGAAAAGACCAACAGTACCTTCCTCTTATGGTTACCCAACAATTGAAAAATGCTGAAGAATCAAATAATGAAATTAAGAAAAAGTTTATGCAAGAAGTTGACAGATTCTACTGTAACTGCTTGGAATACGTAGAAGAATGGACTCAACATTTTAAAGTAGATGTATTCGTATGGTCATTACTTCACGAAAATGCTAAATGGGAACAAATTAGTGACACGTCTTATTTGAAAAATTTAATTCAATTTGAGATCGACGAGAATGAATTATTCGATGAAGTTCACAGAGTGAATTCGTACTGTACAAAAAAAAAATGGTAGAATGGCATTTGAAACCAATCGAACCAGATAAACGACGGGTTGAAATTTTTTCTCATTTTACAATCCGACATATTCCATTTCTAAATATTTAAAAATAGTCGAAGCAGCTTTTTGTTTGTCAGGTACAAATGTTTCAGTGGAGAGACTGTTTTCAATAACCAATGATTTTGGATTGAAGAAAAATCGCGATTATCAGTTAATTCATTGTCTTCAATTTTAACAGTAAAATTTAATTTACGAAATGTAAACTGTACTGCATTTGCCGATATAATTGAAGAAGATTAAGCAATCCTGAAAAAAATTGATTCAGCTGTAAAATATAAAAATTAAATAATATAAAATATATATTATGTGTAACATTTGAAATGAAATTTAAATCAGTATTTTATGGAAATAAAATAACTACATTATTTTTGTTTATTTGTCAATTGTTTATCTTTCATTTTTAAGTAATGTACGCGTTTTGGAAAAAATATAAATGGTCACCTTACTATAAGCCTATCCAAAAGATTAATTTCATAAACCACAAACTCCTATACCTGGAACAAACGGTTTCATTGTGCTGCATGTAACTACAAGACTACTACGAAGAGGAATTTAGCAAGTCATAATTTCCAGTGTGCATATAATTGTAAGAACGAATCTACTCCAGGCGTTTCAAAAATGTTTCATTCGTGAGTACATATATAGATTTTTTCCATAGTACATATAATTTATTGAATATTATACTGTATTATTTTATATGGTTTTAGTTTTCCTCTGAAAGACCCGGAGAGATTGAAGAAATGGTTTCATGCTGTTAGGAGAGAAAACTTTGTACCAAAGAAACACAATTATTTCTAATGATCATTTCATTGCTTCAGATTATTATGATACATGAATATGAATACAGGTTCTGGTCGAAAAGTCTTAAAGAAGGATGTAGTTTTGAGTGTATTTCATTATCCAGAACACCTACAAAAGACTACCTGTAGAAGAGTCTTCATTTTATTATTATTTAAGAAACCATAAAACAAACAAAAATATTACTGAAGCTGCCACTCGACAAACTTGTCTGAAAAGACAAAAACTAAATAGAATTTTTGTTTATGCATATTTAGTGATTATTTACATTTTATTAAGAACTATAAATTGATATATGTACTGAAAGTGATATAGTTACTGTATAAATTATAAATTTCGATTATGTTAACTTGATAAAAACTGGTTAGGTACAAGTCTTACTTGAAGCTTTCAATATTTATATAATGTAAAATATTTCATAAGTAAGTTTTTGAAGCAAAACAACTTTTAATAAATATATTTCACGAACCTGTAATGAATTGTAACTGAAAAACACCGCATTTAGAATGTAAATCCCTCTGTACTCATGAATATTAATCAAAGAATGTTAACAATAGTATAATTTTGCAAGGAAATTTGTTTAGAATAATTTCTCAAATAATTTTTATTTACGAAAATGTATAGTTTTCACAGCAAACGTAAATTTGTAAAACTCGCATACATTATTATTAAGTAAGACAATTGCTTTATATATTTACATTTTTATACTTCTTTGTCTAGTTTAATTCTTCTTTATGTTTATGTGACAATAAGTAAAAAAGAATCCTGATCTTATATTTAGGAAAAAGAAATATTTTCTACATGTTAGTTAATAGAGACGATTAATAATTTTAAAAGAATTTTATTAAAATCAATGCTATAATTTGACAATTCTTCCGCTATAATAGAATATACGTGTATTCCATCGCCCAATCGTAATAGTCAGATTACCGTAGAACCATTTAAAGTCAAAATTACACACTAATAACTGAATATCCAGAAACTTAATACTCGCATATCGCCAATTTTGTTTATTCAGCATCTAGGCTCTAGAAATATTACACGATATTCAATTGTAAATGCCTCTGTCAATTGTATCTGACTATAAATCTTAAGCCGGCTACATACATACGAACATCTTTTGAGATTTGTACGTGCGTACATGTACGATTCATCGAAATTGCCTGCACACGGAGAGATTTTTTTTCACTTTGGATGTGCTTAAGTACTCAACATATCGTCGATGAGCAACATTGACTTAAATTTATATGCAGTGGCGTGTGTGTGCATAGTAAAGAAGAAACAAAACCAAATAATTAAAAGACGTCAACCACATAGTAAATGGGCAAAGGGGTTTTGCAGCGTGATCAATTTTCACTACTCGATCAATAAAGCTACTCGAAGTACTACGATTAGAAGCTGAGTATTGGCGAAATTATCAACATATGGATGAAGATAGTTATGTGACACTCTTAATCGCTTCAATCGCTGAGTAAAATAATTCCAGAGACCTGGCCTGCAGTGCTATATAAAAGTGTTTCCTTTTACAGTTTCCTGCAATGAAAAAGAATGGAAAAAAATGCTGCAGAAATGTAATTTCCCCAACTGTTTGGGAGCCTTTGACGGCAAACATCTCAATATAATTCCACCTGCTGGAAGTGGATCATATTTTATTATTATAAAGGAACACATATTATACAGCCAGCAACACATAAATGTATTCATCGTCATAATCAACGCAAACTATGAATTTATTATGTGTGATTTTGGTGAAAAATACCCGAATATCTGATGGAGGAGTTATTGAGCGCATTTTCTAAAAAAAAAAACTTACAGATGGGGAATTATCTCTATCAATTCTAACAACCACCTAACCTTTTTTATTCAACTTTCTTGACTTCTCTGCAAAAGCCAGCTGTGAAACTATTAGTTTTCATTTTTACTTCTTTCCATTTTTGCAATAAAATCTTTTATGCATCTTTTTTTTTTCCTATTGAGATATTCTTTCGATTTAGCTTTCCATAAACATGAATGCAATTTATAAAGTTCAATGAATTCTAGTAGAAATTCCTTAGAATAATATCTAGTATATGCCACGATCTACTAAAAGTGAAACACGAACAGCACTGATAATATCTGTATTTAAATATACTTTGCCTCCAAGCGTAAAGATATGTATGCAGGTCTATGAATTAATTGTTTGCTTCCTGAATATGCGCGCAGAAATATTCAGGCAGCGACTGAAGACTTGTTCGACAGGTATTGACTACACACTGAAGAATATGTACGCATGTATATATACGCACGAACATGTACGCGCGTACAAATCTCAAGAGATGTTCGTGTGTCTGTACCCAGCTTAAAGTCGTTAAATTTAGTAAAATGCTTACCTAATATTTATCTATAATCTGGGCGATACATCATTTGCATTCTCTTTTTTATTAGCAATGCGAGAACCAAATTGTAAGGCTCGTTTTGGTAATAATGCGGCTTTTTTCAAGCCCAAGTAATGTGCTAAACATCTGAGTAGTAATTTTTCGCCAACACCGTGCGGTATATTTGGACATGGATACGTCCTAAAAATTAATTTTCTTCATTTTACTGTCAAAGAAACAAAATATACAATATGTTACGCAGTGTTAAGACACACTAGTTAAGACTAATATAAAATAACAATTATATATATAGAGGATAAAGAATCAGCTTCGAGACACAAGGTTAAAGGATTAGATCATACACGAGTTATATCAAACGTTTCTCCTACCAACAAAACAAAATTGAAGAAACTTTGTACCTCCACATTGATCCACATAATTTCCTCATCCATTATACTCACTCGAGTTTTAGGTAAAAGGTAACTTATTACCATTTTCTAAACTGTTTTACCAATTTAAAAAAAAGAACCAAATTTCATATTTATTGCTCAAAGCAAACAAACTCACTTTAGATAAACAAAAAATATTTCGTAATTAAGAAACAGATGACAAATAAAATTATATAAGTTCAAATTTCGAAATAAATTCGACACGATTACATAGGCTGTATGAAAATCACAAGAATTAAGAGAACACACTAATAATTAATTGCTTCAAAAATGATGGGAAAGAGTCAATCGAGTTCATATTTACAGTGAAATAAAAAGAATTTGCAACATACTTCTCTTCTGGAGCCAAACTTCTAATAAACTCGACAACATTTTCATCCAAATACGGCATTTTCAATTGTTTTCCATGATCTGATACGATTCGATCATCACGGCCTAAATTCCTGTATTCCAAATTTCGCCAATCTGTATCCAATGTTTCTTGAACACCTATCCAGCCATGTTTCTTAAATGAAGCTCTGTACTTGGTATAACCTCCAAATAGTTCATCCGCTCCTGTACCAGCAATAACTACCTACCGAATTATTTGTAATCAGGATGTATTTTTAATTAGGATATTAGGATGTATTTTTAACTTTATGGTACGTGTATCTCGACGTAGAAATAATTCGTAACAGTGGCGTAGCTATGTGATAGCAAGGGAGGGGTTACCTTCAATTCACTCAAAACAACATAAAATCAAAATATAGAGAAAAATATCAAATATTTAATTACCAATCAATATCGAAAGGGAGAGGGATTAACTTATCTGATAAGTGATAGTGTATAACTATATTGTGATCGTAAAATCCCAAGTGTCGAAGGAGGATGGGAGCTTAAGCCCGCCAGATTTAGCATCTGTAAAACTTGCTCATGTGAGACAAGTTGCGACGCAACTAAGCCACTGATTCTGGATATAAATAATAATAATAAATAAAATAAATTTCACAAATAAAAAAATAAATTACCCTACAAGAAGATCCAGTAGTTTCTAAACATGTATCATATGCTCCACGACTTGCAAACCAAAGAGCACAGCCCAAACTATCATCTAAAATACTATTTAAGGGATGGATTATATGTTTTATGTGTTCTTCTCTAATATCATCAAGTTCTTGATCACTTATATTAATGTCACAAAAATTCCATTGCCGATTAGGTTCCACTGATTGTAGCTCTTCATAAGATTGTAAACCAGTTGCTCTATCAGGAGCGTTATTAGGATTTTTAAAAGCAACATTTAGAAGATCTATAGGACTATTCAAATCAATGTATTTACTTGCTAAAAGAGCTAATATAGTACAGTCAATTCCACCAGAAAATAAAATACCTATTTTAGAATGGGTACAATGTACATTCGCATTAAATTGAATTAGTTTAAGACAATTAACGCAATAGGGTGGTAACATTTCAAGTCGCATTTTTATTGAATTATTTAAAAGTTGATTCAAATGTTCAAGATTGTTTAACCAATATGAAGAGTTCAGTATTTGATCAAAAATATCTTTTGCTTGAAAATCAATTGAAAGTTGTTTATGCCCGACGTTTAAATCGTTAGAAATATTACATACATACGGCAACACTGCAATATCCATATTCAAAAGCAATTTAATACTAGTTAGTTTCATATGTGCTCGATCTTCTAATGGATGCCAAGGCGTTAATGATATTCTATGTGTTTTTAGGTCATAACAAAATGTTCCTAATGTCGGTACTTCAATAAATTGGTAGTTATTAGCTTTATGAGCTACACTACTAATAATTATACTAAAGGTACTTAAACCAATAAGTAAGCTACGTCTTCCAAATTTATCTCTGCCAAAATATAATTTATTTTCTTTTTTAGAATAATATATGAATGCATAAGGTCCATGTAAAGCATTTAATTCTAGTGGAATGTCTTCAGCCTTTTCAATGTAGTTTACAAATTTTAATGTATCACTTGTGCCGTCTTTATCAACCTGTCTATAACTAAATAAATCACCATTATACATTAAAATACCATCTCCTGTTACAATAGGTTGCTGAATCAATTTCGGACCCTGTATCCATAGTACACTAGCAGCAAATGTTATATTATTCTCTTTCAGTGTATTAAAACTATCAGGTCCTCGTCTCTTAATATTTATCATACACTTTTCGAGCTGAAAATTGAGTTGTGGCAAAGACTATATATATATATATATATATATTATATATATATATAAGTCTTTGGTTATGGGTAAGATAATATACCGAAAAAATAAATAAAACTTAACTTACAAATTCGTTGTTATGTGTATTCTCACAATCAGTAGTAATTTCACAGAAAATTCCACACATTTTAAACTAAATTTCAGTCCATTTTTATCGTGAAATTTACTCGCATTAAAAAACGTACCATTTTATTTTTTTATGCTTGTTATTTTTAACCTCACTTTTGGGTGTTTCGGATTCGGGCATATAAAATTGTCAAATTGATACTCGTAGTTCAAATTTGTTCCGTATAACAAGGGAGCTATTTCAGTATTATACCATATTTTAAAATTCAAGGTTTTCAATAGTGAACAACACAGTAACTATGTTTGTAAACACTGCACTTAGCAAAATCTACATAATTCTTTCGTTGATCACAATATAGCCACTCAATCGTAGACAAATGGAAGTAATAAATAAAGATGACGATCTGCATTCCGGAATTTTATTTTCAATATAAGTATACTGGAAAGTGAATTATGATTTTATTTACTTAATTTATTAGTACGTAGTCCTTGACCTCCCCTTATATTGTTAAAAAATTAGAGTACGCTGTCGTTCAGCTGTATGCCGAAAGCAATAAAAACGATTCTCGAAATCATGACAACCCCATCTTTCATATACTGGAAGTCTTATGTTTTGTTATATCTTGCAAAAAACAAAAGTTGAACCTTTTAGTTTTGACTTTTAAGTCGTCTATTAAATTCAATTAGCACAATATTGTTTAGGGTAAACTAAACACCATTACTCTAAACTATAAATCGCGTACCCATGATTCCCCCGGTTCCCATATTTGCCTACGGCGCGGACAGCTTTGCTGCGGTCTATGGCCGCTCTTGACTCGCATTTTTCCCGTATCTGCCTACGGCGCCTCTTCACTCTCTTTTCGGCTAATTTCTAAAAGAGCAGTCGCATTGGTCTTATGAAATGCTCCGCTTTTGTGCGGTCTGCTCCCGTTTATGTCTTAATTTTTCCCCACTACCGCTTTTGAGTCACGTTTTATTCGTGTCCGCTTTGCGTAAAATTGAGGGCCTTGGGTCTTACACTTGTTCTCCAAGTTTTATTTTTTCAACTTTCATAGGAACCGAGATATTTACTGTAGTACAATAGCCAGTCTCAACTAATTGATCAAAACAAAGCAAATTTTACAAAACAAAAAACATCATGTATATATGTTAACTTGTAATTTTAGAAGAAAATGTTTCAAATAAAATTGAACGAGGTTTTGGTAGCCTACATAATAAAGTTTATCTTGAAAACGTTAAGAGTTAGACCCAACATATGCGGTATCATTGTAAAGCGAATCAGAAGGGCTACCGAAATATAAGAAAATATACAGGGTGTTATTAAAAGTATTTGAAACAATTTTTTATTGCTCAAAATCGATTCAGTATATTCAACTGTACGCAGAGGCAAAATTGAGGTTCATTCCTTGGTCTGACATAAGTTCCCAAAGTTTCATTTTTCCAACTTTCATAAGAACCGAGATATTTAGGGTTCTACACTGTTTTTCAAGGTCACAATACTCCCCAGATTATGTGCGTGATTTTTTTATATTTTGCACAGCCCTTTAGTATTAAAGGAACTTTTGACACATAAAATATAGTCAAAAGTACATGTTTAGTTTTTGAGAAAATGGCCGTTGAAAATGAACAGCCTGTTTATATGTCAAATTTTAATTTAAAAAAAAATATTTAAAACAAAATCGAAGGGGCTTTTGGTAGTCTATACAATAAAGTTTATTCGAACACCTTTTATAGTTCCTGAGATATATCGAAAAGCTTGTCAAACTTTGAACGCGGCAACGTCTCGTTCGTAAGATTTGGCAGCGTGGGACATTCTTTTTTCGATACAGAATACAAGGCACTATACGTATGCAAAATTTCAGCCTCCTAGTTTGAATAGTAAACTTTTAACAGTCCAATAGGGTATTGTTATTCTGGAACATACATCCGTAGGTAAGCAGCATCGAAAAATATGCCTTTCTTTTAAATTGTTCACCCCGGAAATTTTTTGCAGTGATTTGAATTCAAGAGTCGTACTAAGATAAAATTGAAAAAACGCTCAAAACATGAATTCTATATCTTTAAGGTGCATTTAAATTAGATCGAACAGAAGCGAATGAACGAATTCGCAGGTATCTGCTCGTTCGTTTTTTTCTCTACGAGCAGGAGCGTTTAAGTTAGAGCGAACATTCACGATCGAAATTAATACATTAGTACACGATGTCGGAAACGGATGAGGATATTTTAATTCGCGACGCTAGTTTTATAGTTATTGGTGGACTTTCCGAAAAAAATAGAAAGAAGTGAGTGTGGTGTGCCAATTTGTCAAAGAAAAGAAACAAACCTGGCGGTGAAGCTTTGTTAATAGATTTAAGTTTACGCAGCGAAAGATATATGTACAGATGCATATAACCCACCCAAGGAAATTGGCGCGAAGCTATTGGTTCCCGCGGATCGCATGATGAGTAGTAGCGAGATTCATATAGATTTTTGAAAATACAGTCCACTACTATTAATATTTTTGGGTATTGGCTTAAACAATGTCATATAAAACCCCCTTGAATTAAATGACTTATAAAGGTGAAATTTTAGCCGGAAAATGGAAAAAATTCACTAATTTTACAACATATGCACTTTGTTCGAAAAACAAGAAAAAATGCGAAAAATACAGAAAAATGCAAAATGCACAATTTTTTACTTGCTGATGTAGGCTGTCACGGTCGTATTTCAGATGGAGGGGTGTTTTCAAATACGACTTTTTGTAAAAAAAACTACAGGCAGGAACTCTTGGAATACAGGATAATTCTGTTCTTTCTGGCAGAACACAAAAGGTGCCGTACGTTTTTATCGCAGAAGATGCATTTGCACCTCATAAACATTAGTAAAACCTAACAACCATTTTTTCGTGCGTGTGGACTACGTACACACGAAAAAAACTCACCTAAATGAATATTTAATTATAGGCTCAAAAATGATGGGAGCGCGCAGAGTTGTTGAAAATACATTCGGCATAGTTTCTGCTGTATGCAGAGTCCTTAGAAAGCCATTACTACCAGGCCCAGATAAAACAAGTGTTGTTTTAAGTTGTATATACCTCCACAAATGTTTAAGAAAAAGTAAAACGTCTCGAAATATATATATATATATACACCACCTGATACTTTTGATAATGATCTCAGTACATAGTTACAAACAGAATCTGTAATCCATTTAAAAAGAGTGCCTAGAAAGTGTTCTGTCCATAATGAACAGATTAGGCAAGAATTTATGGAGAAAATGATTCGAGAAGCGAATTAATCTTTTTCAAAGGAATTTGTTCGTTCGCTCTAATTTAAATGCACCATTATACCTATACGTACTTCGCTTCATACATATATGGCATATGAAAGATAAAAATTTAAACATTTCCACATGCAATAATAGGATGAACAATTTAGGACTCGAAATAAAAAAAAGAACAAAATGAAAATATTAACTAAAGTAGCAATAAACAAGCCACAGTAAAGAAAATTGTAAAACTAAAAAAATTATAATAAAAACGATACCAAAAACAGCCATAAAAAGAAAAACCTTAATACATAGAAAAATCACATTTCAAGATAATATTAACAAAAGACTTATTTCAAATAATGTCTATTTTTGGTGACTAAATCTAGGTAGTACAATAAACAAATCTCAAACAAATAATACAAAAACTGAAACTAAAACAACAAAATAAAGCGTATAGGAAGTAACGAATGTATCACCTATATAGGAAGCCAATACCTATGTAGGAGAAACTCGGAGATGAATAAAAATAAGATTTAGTGAACATATTACAAACAAAAGGTCAACGTAGGAAAACACATTAGAAATAAAGTAAATTAGAAATAGAAAACAAAAATAACACACGGAAACCAAAATATTACTAAGAATACAATAATAATTTAATCGAAATAGGTATATTTTTTTGTACATTACAAAGTTTTATTAAATATCACATTAAATAAAATATTACATATTTAAATAAATTTTTAACTATAAAAAACCATGGCATGGTTAATTTAACTTAATTTGTTTATAACATGAACTAGTACGTAATATGTTTTTATATAGTAATATTTGGCAGTGTCTACAAACTAGATTTTTCCAAATAAATAATTGATAATTATTTTACATATGTATGTACATTTATATACAAGTTACTATACAAAACAATATCTCCTCAATGTTCAAACAATATTAAATCATATTAAAAAAACAATGTCTATAGTACATTAACTACTCATGCAATTAAAATTCAGTGGCAAAACTTTAAGTATGTATTGCAATTGGATCCTATGTAACTAAAACAAGAGGGAAAATGTATCAAAACATAGATTAACAGAAGCCTGAAAAAGGTAAGTAGCATTGGCAGCGAAAAACAAATTAATTTAGGATGTGAAAAATATCTGTCTCCCAGGTTACAAAAGCTCACGTAAGCTTAATTGCTTGTACATGAAATATAACAGAAATTAAAGAGTTGCCCTGTAAATTTGAGGTTACACAAATAATACTACTAGAATCACAAATTAATCTAATAAACATTAGAAATACAAGAACTTCTTAATTTAATCAATAAAATAAAGTATCAAGTGCAAAGGCTGATAATTATCAGCTATTATAGATAATCATTCAAGCTAGTACATTGTTAGTAGATTTATTTAGAGGCCAATTAGTTGATTAAAATTAATACGATTTTCGAAACACTAGGATTTGGATCACATATTGTTGCTTATTGATAGTAAGAGTATTAAAAATCTATAAAATGTAAACCATAATTAAAATATATTAATAAATCATTTAATGAAACCTTAGACACATTTGCTATCATTTGGTAGTAATCATCATAATAAAGGAAAGAAACCATCATTATGATGGTAGGTAATGGCGGTATTGGACCATCATGTTGTACTGTAATTATGCTTAAGAGCAACGAGTTTAAAGTAAAAAACAGAATTTTGTTATTTTCTTTTAATTCTTTGAAATATGAATTGAAACTGTTTATGAAGATAAAAACAACTCAAAACATTGCAGACTTTTTATGTTTAAAAATATTTGTTATTTAACAATTTGTATATTTTAAAAACACTGAGCAATATGAAATATTCGTTACACACTGGCATAAGTGCTTTCATACGTTAAATGGAAATGCTACTAGAGAATGTGTCGCACCGTCATTACTTAAACCTTCATAATGTTAGTTATCATCATACGATGGTATAATGACTCAAAGTTATTATGTGGATAAAATTCAATTAACTAGCTGGTCTTGCCCATGTATAGACATAACCGTCCTGACATGCAGTAACGATACAATCAGGTCGAAAAATCATCGCAGTAAGTCTTTCATGAGCGATTTTTTTACAAATTAGCGCTTCAAGATTGTGACATTCGGTGAGGCGTGGACATCCAGGCGTTCCAACGAGTTGAAGTGGATCCGGTTGGCGACGAATTTTTGGTCGTACAGGCGACAGAGCATCCTCAGGCAATTCCCACAGGCACAGCTGCGTATCATGACCAACTGATCCAATTCTAGAAATAGAACTTTTACTTACTACTAGGTTATGATAATTGTGCTATAATAATTGTGAGAAATAGATTATTAAAATTAATAATGTAAAATACTGCATCCCATTGTTATAAAATATTAATTATTTAAATAAACTCATGTTCAAAATTAACACACCACTCAAAGAATTCTACATGTTTTACAAAATAGTTTGATTGGTGAATTATTTTTTAACATCATCAAAAAACAATTTAACTGGAGATAATTAAATATTTTTAATAGAAACATCAAAAAAATTACAAAATTAAAAAAAATTACAAACAATAAAAGTTAATAACGCGGTACACCGCTTGTATTTGCCGTATTCGCCATGGTAAGTTCACTATCAAATTTTGGAATATTATTCCAATCGAAAAAACGGCTTTTTCCAATTACTGGAGATTACTAGGAGCTGAGAGCTGGTAAATATAGCCTAATTGATCTTTTTAGAAGATCCCAAACGTCCTGAATCGGATTTAAATCTGGGCTTCGAGGTGTCCAGTCCATTACTCGAATATTGACCTCTCGTAAGTAATGCAAAGCTTGTCTAGCGATGTGACCCCTCGCATTATTCTGCATGAACATGAAATTGTTCCCTATAAATGGAGCAAAAGGCAAACCTCTTGCATGGTACTAAATAATGTACTCTAGATAGTATTCAGCATTCATTGACCTTTGGCGAATAGAGATTAACTCTGTGCGGGCGTCAAAGCCAAAAACTCACCAGAATATTCTTGATCCACCATCACCGTTGAGATATTGTGCAGTCATATCTTACCAGTTCTTCGCCCTACTGTTTTGCAACCATCTGGAAATTTGCGATCAACTTACTCTAGTCTCGTTCGAAAACAATATTCGCTTTCAATCTTGAACTGCCCAATCTGTATAATTTATGGCAAATCTCAAAAGCTGTACTCTGTGTGCTACGGCAAGTAATGGTCGAAATGCAGGGGTCCTACTACTAAATATTACTTCCCTCAAGTTTTTCCTCGCACTTAAAGCTAAACCTCTAACATTTCTCACAGCTTCAAGCTGGTTACTGAGTTCTGTGCTTTTATTCGCCTATTTCTGAAAGCTTCCAATTGAAAAAAACGATGTTTCGACACTTGTTTTTGTAGTATTAATTAATTTATTCTTATTGTTTTTATTTATGAGTTATTATTTGTATCAATATGGCCTCCGGGAGGGATTCTGTGTTAGAAGTGATTGAAAGATCTCGAAATATCTCGAGTGCGACCTGGTTTCCCTGAATCTTCTAACCATTTGACTGACTGTCGCATTATTAACGCCTAGCAATTTAGCTATATAACTCATTCTACGTCCTTGTAAAAAAGTTGAAGATCTTACACATTCATTATTGATTAAATGATATGGTCGGTCCATGATTTTGAATTTAAACTATATTAACCTAAATTCTGTGCGCACACAAAAATTAACAAACTCGTAATTAAAACATAAATGGTGCTTTAAATGTAACTTCAACAACTCAAAAACAACTGTTTAATTAAACTTAACATCCACAATTTGTAGAAAATACAAAAATTATAGAAAATATATCAGAAACATTGAGTGGTGCGTTAATTTTGAAGATGCGTTTATTATTAACGATTATTAATAAAACATGGGTTAAGTATAACAAAATACATCTAAGAGTACCTGTAGTAAGATTCTCCTTCAAGATACCAATCAAAGGCAACTGCTGAAACCCAAGACCGGTGACCTTGTGCTCTTGCAATAACACGTTTTTGTTCCAGACACCAGACGGTGACCAGATCGTCTTCACCGCCTACGGCTATTAAACGGCCATCACCAGACCAAGCTACACAAAGCAAGCCACCGAAGTAAGAACGTGCTGTACCTAAATATAAATTAACAAAAAAATACCTCTTACATATAAATTTTAGATTCAAGTTATATTTTGTAGAGAATAAAATATATGAGCGTATTATATGGAGGAACTGTAGTCTAAATCACCAAACTACCAAACTTCCAAGTGTAGAATCACCAAACCTCCATTCCCACACCTTTCTCATCATTTCCATAGCACCTCTTGCTTTCTTTAGTATCATACTAATATGCCCCGAACATGCCCCACTTTTCATCAACATACATCTCAGATACTTATATTTCTTAACCACCTCTATCCTTTTCTCTCCTAGATCAAACCCATCTTTCTTACTTTCTCTCTCTCCTCTCTTGCACACCATCACTTTTGTCTTCTCCGCATTCACTTCCAATCACCTTTTCTTCATGTACGTCTGCACTCTCCCTATAATCCCATTCATCTCATCTCTATCACTCGCCATACATACAATATCGTCTGCATACGCCACCGTCCATACTTTTCTTCTACCAATTATTATTCCCCCCGCTTGCCCCCTTCTCATCACTTCCTCTAGGTCAT
>WYDF02311862.1:0-14923 GCA_009867245.2 Adranes taylori
TTTTGCATACAACATATACATACTCAACATCTAAATAATTAAGCAAAAAGCAAAATACAAAATCTTACTGTATTCCGGAAAGAACAAAAATGAACTGTAAAACTAGATCATTGAGGGCTAAGGCACATATTTGAAGTGGCTAGAAGGTAATCAAATCAGGGAAAAATCATCAGAAAATACTTGAAAATAAAAATCAATGAAAAATTAATCTGGTCAGATTACATACAAATGATTGTAACTAAACTTTCAACATTAAGTAGAGCACTAAAAAGGTTGAAACTAAACAATACCAAACTCCAAACACAAATAAAAGATGCCCACATTTTCAGTCATCTTAGATATGGCATAAATACATGGGAGCAATGCAGAAAGACAACGGTGGACAAACTGCAAAAGAGCTTAAATAAATCCCTAAAATTATTATACAAGCTGAGCTGGAATGGGTCTCAGTTATATACTGAGTGTAAACGAGCTCATTTATTATAAGCGATGCATACAGCCTCACAGAATAAAGAACATATCGCAGAAAATCACATCTCACCAATAGAGAACAGCGGCACACACAATCACGACACCAGAACAAAATACCATATAAATCTGAATACAGTGGGAATAAACAAGGAAAAAATATTATTTAACTGAAAACTTACAATCAGCTACCAGATATATTAAAACTAAACATAATACAAGTAACCAACTTACATAGCATATAATTAAAAAAGAAATAAACTCAAGAATATATTTGAAATTAAATTACAAAAATGCTTTACCCTCCCCCCTGGAGAACCGAGAAAAGTGCCTTCCTACTCCACCCACCCCATGTCACATTTCCTTTCCATGTGCTACATACTCTCTATCTTATTTTCTCTACCCTTCCCTTTCTTTTATTTTTCCTTTAACATGCTACCCTTCTTTTCCAAAGACGCTCTCCAATTCTCTGCTAATTCTTTCTCCTCCCCATTCCACTCTATTCCAATACATGCTTCCACTCCATGTTCCCTTTTTCCATTACATGCTTCCACTCAATATCCCATGCACTGTGTTACTCTCATCCATTCAGTATCTCTTGCCCCTCTCTTCTCTTTCAGATCTGAATCTCGTTATCTTTCTCTTGTCTCTCAAACTATCTCTTTTATCCATTTACATCTTTCATTATACCTGCTATTTCTTATTCTTTCATCTCTCTCCTGCTTTTCTACGTCTTTTATTCTCTCTTCCACCTTTCTCATACATCTCCCATTTAATTCTATCGTAGTATTCAACCAACCGCCATCCTATCCTTTAGAATGCTTTTTTTTTGAACTCATGCATTCCTAAATAAATTATTTTTAATCTCATTCGTGCCTGCCATACACACGATGATTCATTACATAATTTATTCTCACTATGTTGTCTGCCGCTTCCCTACCCTTAACAAATCCTGTCCGCGTCTTGGATAAAACACCCGTGTCTTTCACCTCTCTTTACAACTTTCAATTAATTATTCTCGCAACCATTCTGTATATCCCATTCGCCACAATAATACCTCTATAACTCGGCACACATTTTCTATCACCTCTTTTGTACATCAGGACAATTTCCACTTGCTTCCGTTCTTTAGGCATTCTTTCTTTTTCTTCCATACTTTCTTTACTTCCCTAGTTATCGCTTCGACCCCACTGCTATTTATACATTCCCATACCTCAATTGTCAACCAATTGTCACTATTTTTTTCATGTTCCTTATTTCCTCCCTTGCTTCCTCAACCTTAATACCCTCCCAATCATTTTCTTGTTCTTGTCCCTATCACTTCCTACTTACCGCGTTGCTCCTATCATTTCTTCCTCTGCTTCCCTCTTATACTTTTCCCCTCACTCTTTCACTTCTATTATGCTTATCTCACTTTTATCACCCATCACGCTTTTCTCCGTCAATATTTCCAAACTTCATTCTCATTCCGTATATTATTGATTCTCCCTCTTTCCTTTCTCCCTTTTTTAGTACTGTTATCCTTCACACTCTACTCTTTATCTGCCTTACTGTATTCATTCTATTTTGCTTCACCCTTTCTCGCCTTCTTGAATGTTTCTTTCCCTTAGCCACCAGATCATATAAAAAAAACGTTAAAACGTGAACCAATTTAAACTAAAAATAAAAACACACATAAAGGCGGCAAGAGGGAACTAAATGGTATAAGCATCGACTTACGAAACCAAAAAAAAAACAACCAAAGGAAAAGTTTAAATAAAATGAATTATGATAAAGGACATATTATTCTGAGTGTTAAAGCTAAGGTGCAATCTAAAAGTTACTCATTATTATATTGATACATTGGATATACAGTAAAATGTGGCAAAGTGGACAACCTATATATCACGAACAACTGTTTAAGGGTACACATTTTAAAAATTTGTACATTCCAATATCTATTTTACATACAATTATTTTGTATAAAGTGAACAACTGTATACTGTGAACATTGAACGTTTTTGGACTGCTCTTTCTATACTTTTTGTTTAAAATAACGTTTGTAATTTGGACGAGGTTATTTTGTTCATCGCTGTCAGTGCAAATGTTTCGCGCCGAATTAAATTTTGCATCATCTGCGCGAGAAGCATTAGCGCGAAAATTTCGCGTGTAGGCGCGAAAGCTGGCTTGCCAATACGTTTCGATCTGAATAACTTGTGGGCACTGCAAATGATTCGGGTTGGTTTGGGAGATCCTTTAACATTAATTCCGTTTCCTTTCGTACTTACTGATTAGTAGTGAAAAATGACTGGCGCCCGAAATAAAAAATATAAAGAATTATTGTTAAAACATAAAATTACATTAATTTAATATTTAGAAAATAAACACAGACAATGTATTGAAGTGGTTATTGCAGGTCTAATGTTGAACAGTCGATTGTTTTTATCACCAGTAGGATTATCGGAAAAATGGTAAAAACGTAGAATCAATTAAAATCATCAGTTCGCATTTAGTGTAAAACATCAGTTCGCCAATATTGTTCTATAGATAGAAGAGTACTATTGCCTATGTGGATCAGCAAGCCTAGAAACATGTCCATTTCAGTGGCATTTATATCTTTCCGCCTTGTATGTTTCTTCGACTTGTTTTCTTGCTTCGACACTTCTTGACGTGAATATATTAGTTTGGGTAACAAATACGTCAAGAACGCAACAAATACGTCAACATTTTCAAAAAATCTATCTGCAAATCTGGCTTCTTTCGAAAATCAAATTTAGGTGGATCTTCCTCAGTTTCAGTTTCAATTTTTTTAAGAATTCATCGTTCAATTTATGTTTAGATGTCATTTTTTACTGCACATTACACGTATTCACTGCTAACCTCAATGAAAACACGTGACCGTACGAAATATTTGATGTCTAACATAGGTTGCGTGCGCCCGAGCGTCATACGAGATGACTCGTAGTTGGCGTATGCTACAGAAATTCATTTGTTGATGTCAAGAGATTACTCGTACTATTTAATTGCAAGTTTGTACAATTTTCTTGCAAAATATATTTCCTTATGTCATTTTTAGTCTGTTACAAAAAGAAAATCACGCAAGCCTTGCGTTAAACTATCAATTATAAATGACTGAAAACGTGGTGTGAGGAACAGACGCGTAAATCGGCATGGGCAGTGAACGTGTTAAATATTTACTTCAACCAACTTGGAAAAAAGCTGGTTACAGGATTCAGCCTAGAGCATTGTTTCGCAAAATGCAACTGATATGTCTCAATACATGTTAGCCGAGACCTCAAATCTAAGTAAACTTATACGAGAAGGAAAAGAATTTTATACTTATAATTTGTACCTTTTCTGAAAGCAGCGCTGAACTGAATGATTCTGTACGCTTTGCATAATTTTTGCTTTGCTCCTTCCTACATTTGGCCCCAAGTATACACAACTAAAGTTCTATAATTCTCTACAACAATAGTAGTGCAGCTTTATCTGGTTGCACCCAACAATTCTCTCTTTTGGCAAGTAGTTCATATTGTAGCTGATTGTGTTGCTGATATTTGTAAAGTTTTATGTGGGAAACATGTAATTCAATAAATGTCCCGAGATTACTTTCAAAGCAGAAGTAGTATGATAAGATAACCAAAGATTGTGAGAAGAAAGTACGACGAAGAATATATTTGATATGTATTATCACAGTGTGGTGAAGGTCGAGTTTCAAAAGAATAATGCGTTGTTTGTGGAGAACAGTTAGCAAACGAGTCAATGATACCCACTAAACTGAAACGTTATCCCCAATAATGCTCATATTTTTCGAGATTGAAGTTATAAACTAGGGTTATGTATAATATTGCTGATGTTTGATTTATTATTTATTATATTGAAATTTTTTTGAGGTTTATGAGGGTAGTGTGTTTTGAGTTAAGCGTTCTTTAATGGTTTATATAGAAAAGTTTGTACATGATATAGCTTATGATTATAATTTCGAAGCTTCAATGACCACAAATATGACATTAATGAAGATTTAACAAGTAAATATAGTTTTTCATAATTTAAGTTTGTTTGCCAATGATAAACAAACAAAACGATAATTTAAACATCCATGTGGCGACCAGATCGCAAAAACCTGCGAACGTCATGCTATGGGTCACAGTGTCCGCCAAATATCGTTCTTCGCTGGATTTCGTTGACCGTATCGTAACGGTAAATGCAACTCAAAATCAAAAAAAGATGTTGGAAGATGTATTGCGTGTGTACCATGGGTGCGCAAACAATTCGTTTACATTCCAACATAATTCAGCACCGGCTCATCAAACCAAAATGAACCAAGCGGCTTTACAAAAAAACAATGTGATTCAGGCTTTATTCCCGAGAAACAATAACTCACGAATTCATCCGATGCAAATCCAATGGGTTTTTCCGTTTGGCGTATGTTAGTGATCAGAGTGTCAGGTAAAAGATATGAAAGTGTGGACGTGTTGGAAGCGGCCCTTCGTAGAGAATGGACCAAGATTTCACAACGTCACGTTTGTGCAGCCTGCAAATAGTTCATGCCCAGAGTGCAGGCCATAATCAAAATAAAAGGGAACCACATCGAACAATGAGCTGAAATTCATTGATTATATTCAATGTTCAGTATTTTGTGTGAACTTAGAATTAAAATTTCAAAAAACATATAAGTTACGGCGTTTCGACTAGGTAATATACTGTCTCTGCTAAATAGCATTGCTCTAAGATATGCTAACTGTAAATATAACTTTAAGAGCTGCTATAGAAGAAATTTTTAAAAGTTTGTACTTCTAGGAGAATATTTTCATAAATGTTCCGTCATTTTAGTAATCTCTGCAAAAGTTATAATAATGAGATATGTATATTGAAAAGAATTGTTGGCAGGCAACCCTTATCTATTCTAAATTTGCCCGCGCAAATGTCGCTCTGTCCTTTTTTCAAGCATTATGTTTCAGAAGCCTTTTTATTATTTTCCTATGTCGACGGTTGTGTGCACTTTACTATGATGCATTTTACATACAAGGTGTGTTGCGACACTGTGACTGCATGTGTGTTTTCGAACACAGCTGTCAAATATATGTATGAGGTCTGAATCTATTAGGATGCTCGTAAAATTTCTTCGTTGTTTTACAAAAATATCATTTAATAGATATAAATTTATACGAGGAGTAAGTAACAATTTTATAATATAAATTTGAGTGTTCTAAGCAGTGGAGAATGAAGATAAGCAAGAACCTCTTAACAAATTGTTTTGTTTTTTTTCTCCTTTTTTGGGTGTCATATACGTTATCGAATATTGGCAATTGTTTGCTTGTATAATTTTGTTGTTAGTCCAAACCATTGCCTAAGGTCCTTCAACTACGATATTTTTCCACGCCTCCGATATTTTTCTTTCTACATATATCAGCAATATCAGATATCAGATATAAAATTTCATATGTTTCTGGATTCGTCATGACATATTTTCAACGTTCCAGAATCGTCTATTTATGGCGTTCACTATTTACGTTTCTTTTCTAGTTCCTTTTAATACTTCTACATATACCATCTTTGTTTATCCATTTTTCTCTTAACATTTTTACAAAATACATAACAACGAAATACATAACAACAAACAAAATATATAACAAACAAAATATATAACAACAAAATATATAAGATATAAAACAAACAAAATACATAACAACGAAGAAATTTTGATCTCCAATTTGTTTCATCTTCAGATTTTCTTTGCGGAGATCTCTAGATTTGAATTGTTGAGTGCTAAACTATTTTCCTTCAAGCACAGATCAGATTATTGGAAATTATGGTAAAGTAGAACTCTCACATTCCTGTAATTTTATTATTGAATTATAGAGTGTGCTAATATTATTAGTAGTTTTTTTGAGAGTATCATTTCAATCGCTTTGCTGTATATTTTTTTATTTAAAAAAATGGTTTTTAAGCCAGATATTTAAAGTAATGGACGCGTACTGTTAATCGGTTAGCTAAAGCTAAAGATATCACAATTTTAGCTGAAGTAACCGCTAAACAAGTATCTGAAAACATTGTGAATTACTCAGCTGTTGAGCACACCGATAAAGATTTGAATGATCAGAATAACAGAGCTATCAAGTTACTAGCTTCCCTTAATTAGACAAAATTGTGGTGAAGGACAATATCCTGTTCTTCTTGCCTCGTTGATTTTTCGACAACTGAGAGCATTGTGATGGATTACTTACTAATATGAAACTAAGTCGTTGTTTCAACGCACCTTTAAAGACTCAAGTCCTAGATGATGTAAAAGCGGAACTACGTAGAAACCTCGAAGATGGTGTCACATCGAATTGTACCAGTTTAAAAGGTTTTCTCTATTTACATAGTTTATTTATATAACATGGACGAAATGAGACAACATGCCCTGTACTCAGGAAGTTTGGCTGTGATGTTAATTTAAACATGTCACAACATTATTTGCGCGTCATGATCGCAACAGAGATGGCGCTCTATCTTCAAATGAATTTGAGGCACTATTTGACACTTGTCCAACGGTACCTTCGTGGAATAATACTTAGTTTTCCAATATTGAATTTTCAAAGGGTGATAAAAATGATAAAGATTCTTCCAAAGTTGATGTACAAATGATAAAAGTTAGTTAAATTATCAAGGCTATATATACCACTAGACCCTAATGACACTCACGAATGTCCAGTGCGCATTCGATTATCTAGAGTACTTGAGCTATAACATTTATGAAAATTATTCTCAAAATACGAAGAATTTTCACTTTTAGCTCTAAGCTAATACCATGTTGCACAATGTTGCTCAAATAAATTTCGCCGCTCTTGTTTTCTCAATTCAACAAGGCATTTCACATCAATAGTGCTAATCTTTTTTTAATTAAGAAGAAAACAACCAAAATATCATTTTCTTCGCTATTCGTAATTGAACATTACCAATCTTGAGTTCTACATATTATTAGCTCATTGAAGACTGTTGCATGTAATTGCACTGATTCTGATTCCTGTCAAGCGCCTAGTCAAATATTTTTCTAAATAAACACTAAAGATCAACAGTGACAATAACATTCTTGTCTTTGCATTTCCATTTCACCTTACACCAGGATGAACAACAGAAGAAGAGCCTCTGTAGGAATTTCCCAAAATCGTGTGAAAATCTGTAAGTTCTGAAATTCCTATATTAACGTGCTTTTAAATTATGAGGGCTGGGTATTTTATAAGTTTTTAAAGTAATATGTTTAAACTTCACATGGGCGTAGCTATAACATTACAATGGGAGAGGTTCATTATACTTAGTTACGTAAGCAAAGATTTAAAGTTTTTAAAGAATGAGATTTAATCTTGTTCTGTTTCGGCGTACTATAGGAAAAGGACGCCGATGACGCGGGACCCATGAGGCGGTCCTGTACTGTTCTGTTTCGGACGTAACTTTTAAGTCACCTCATGAATGTAAACGTCCGCTTGAGAGTTGCTGTTGAAACATGCAGAGTTGCAGAAATTTGCAGCATTGTTTGTATATTTGGGTACTCATATACAAACAATGGATCACATGCCTCAGTAGAAGAAGAGGTTTTCAGAAGAATCTATTCATCTTGTATACTACAAGTCATAATCAGAGTAAGATAGCAACGATTTTTAATAATCAGATCAAATGTATAGGGCTCCTAGATTTTTCTTTCTGCATTCATTTGTATTTTTGTCCATTTTGGTTCGAACCAGAATCAAGAGCTGAATGTCAGCTATGAGTCTCGAATTGTGCTCCTAGCTACGTGTTCAAATAATTGACAAAAGGAAAGAAAAGATTTCTACGGTAGTATTCTTCGGCTGAAACTGTCTGAATACTTTCCGTATGTAACTGCAAGATTTAGCTCACTTTATATATTTATATGTATAAATTTACCATATAACCAAAAATTATTTTCAAAACAACCACTGCCATTATAAATTGTAGATTCTCAAAAGCGGCCTGACGTTGATAACCTAGACCAGCAAGTTCTCGACTTGAAGCTTGCAGGCTGTCAAGAGTTTGTCCTACACTTTTATATAATTCTGCAAATCTTTGAATTACGCCATGTTTCTCCATCTCACAGGTCTCGGCTCAAGAATTAAGCGGAGAGTCTAAGGCGTTACGTCTACTGCAAGAACTCGTTTCAAAATGCTTACTCTCGGAAGAAAGTAAGGCTGCTTTTAATCTTACCGATGTAGTTTGGAATTCTTACCGATGTAGTCTGGTACTTTGCACATAAAGCGCTTTGGGAAACTGTCCATTAATGATTATCCGCACCCATCTTAACCTACCACTCATAACAGCACCAATGTCATGCAGTTGAGACTACAGTTGACCATGCTTTGAAATTGAAATTGCAGATGCAGTTAAGATTCAGATTGCACTTGAACAAACATACAGTTAAGCTCTAGACCATTTGAACAAAGTGTATTCGCAATAGCTGAAAACAAACCTTTGGCTGTAACGTCCTCAACGTCAATAAAAACTAGAAAGTCCTCCCGCACAACAGATTTTTCTCACAATAGATTGACATACCTAAGATATAAAGGTATTTATTCAGGATGAAAGATCCGAAGTCTCATCCGCCAAAACTGCAAAATATTTAGTACGTTTCACTCTTCCCTGAATCAGTTTTCCGCAACTCTCTATTATTTTTATCACTAAGTCTCTACGACCTCCACAAGACTACGGTTGCTTTGAATAAGAGAGAGCTCTTTGAGACACTCATCGCCAGAGGGCTCAAAAACAAAGAGCCATCAAGTCATCATTATCTTCGAGTTCCGATAATCAAATAACACTGCTTTTGGTGAACCCTTAATGAAATCTCCTGTTTTCCACAATACAAAACAGTTTTTATGATAGCCTTCAATCGGTTTCTATTATCATCGGCTATATTCTTTTTGTAATTCAAGCAATCTACAACATTTCTGTCGCCTTGAGCGATTCTGCTACCAATTTCATTTACCGGAAACAAGAAACTTAAAATCTTTGTCAGGCATTCAGATATGATTAATTACTTTAAATCTTTCGTACATACTACAAAACCAAAACACTTTCCTCACGGCATTTGAACTTTCCTCACCTTTAGCAATGGAGAAATTTTCAGCACTTTGTCAAGGCACTTGACCAGCACTTGATCCCTTTCCCCCTGCCTCCTTATATATGCCCTTGAAACCTCACTATGATCTAATTGTGCAATTTAAAGAAAATAATTGAAAGAAATTTTTATAGACGATATTTACTAGTGTATAATGCTCATATAACAGGAATAAAATTGAATACGAATGAAATATAAATAATAAATATGAATAAAAGTTTATATAAACGGCTATAAAATTAATTATCAAGATGAATAGCTTGTTACAAAATACATCATCTTTTTATGACAGATAGATAGATATAACATTTATTGGCATAAATTACAAGCAAACAATCATGGTAAAAATAAACAATAATTAAAAACAAATAATAAATTCCTTAAATTAGTTCCTTAAATTAACGTTCCTTACATTCTTTAAACTCTTTATCCTGGAAGAAGGGAAGGCTACAGCTTTACTTTACACATCCTCTTCATCCCTCACCCTCTTTTTTTCGTCCGTCACCATTCCACCACCCTCTCTTCTTTACCTCGTTTTCTTGTTCAAACACCTTCCTTGTATTACATCATCCTTGTTCTCATTTACCTTATCTTTCCCACCCTCTCTCTTTTACCCACCTAATATTACCTCCCTACACCATTCCACCCAGCACATTCAGTCCCTTTCCCTTTCTTTTTCTATTTTCTTTTTCTGTCACCCAATCTTCCTATCCCCCTCTCTTTCTTCCCATTCATTTTCCCTCTTACCTTCTTTTATATATTTCCATTTTGATTTCTTTCATTATCTTTAACCCTTTTCCCTCGCCCCAACTTACCCTCTAGTGTTCAACTAACTTCCTTTTATTATTATTCCACTCAATGCCTTTAGCTCTTTTGACCACTGGCTCCATATTCCGCTTCTCCACCACATATTCTGCACTTTCTCTCCCCCCCCCTTGTTCTCCCTCTCCCTCTCATGCATTCGATGTTTGTTTTCACCCTCTTCATTCCCACATCGAAACCTTGCAATCATTTCTTATCCTCAACATTCCAACCCGATTTCAAATACTCAGCCATCCCTTCCTCATCCCTTATCCATATATACTTACTATTATGCCTACTAGGATCTAGCCTCCCATCCATCTCCTGCCAGTACACATCCCTCATCCTTTCAATTATTTCAATCACCGCTTCCTTACCTTCCACCATTTTCTCAAACCATTTATTCGCCGACCATCCAATCCTCTTAATCACATTTATTCTACTCTTTATCCAGTCATTCACCCTTATATCACATCCCTTTTTCATAATTTCTTCCATACACCTCTTTCACTAATCTACTTCCTACATCATTCAATACCTTGCTCTCCAAATTAACCATTTTATTCAGTCCATTTATCCAACACATTTATCCATTTTCCTACTGCCTGAAGAACTATATCAGTCGGCTATTCCTATCTAATCCCAGCATACTTTTTAAACATTCAACCTGTACTCTCTCTACCATCTCTACCATTTCTCACTGATTTACTTATCTTTTTATGAAATGATTCAATTTCAAATACAATAGTCAAGAGATATTTTGAATATTTGCCTCAGCTTCAATCCGAAAAGTGTTTTTGGGATCTTTATGGCTTTATTTATATCGGAATTCAAAATGAAATCAGTTACTGTTAATACTCTATACATATGTTTCAGTTAGTTATTGATTTATACTTCGCGGGCCGGGTGAAATATTTGGGGCTGCGCGTAGTCGTTTTCCTAGACTTACCTTTTTTTCTTCTTCCATTGATTCCAAAATCAGCCCTGTTGCAATGTTTCAGCCTTCTCCGTAGTCTCGTGACATTAATAGGTGTCACGGCAACGGTTTTAGCAAATTACCTAGTTGACCCGGCTCTGACCTTCCTTGTCGCGCAAATTTTGTAGCGTTTTAACTCTTCTCACCTTGGAGTTTTCAACTAAATCCTTTACCTTTAATGTCCTCCTCAAATTTGTGTATCTGCAAAACCAGGGAACATCCATAGTTTTCTTTATAAATTTATTGTGACACTTGGTTATAATTTTTAATGATTTAATTGGGCCATTGCTCCATAATTCTTATCCGTACATTAGTACGCGCTCTAACATAGATCTTAATAGACTACAAATTAATTTTTTAATTGCCAGCTGCGATCTACGTTTTACATGGTTCTTAAAACAAAGTTTTTTTATCAAAAATTTGGGTCTTCTGTGTTCAGAATGGACCTTCTCCGTTTTTGTGATATTAATATTGCAATCCTTGCAATAATTGTCAATCCTGGTTAGTATACCTTTACTTTGTACTTCCTGCCTGTTTGTACGTCTTTTCGTTATTTGCCTAATTAATTTACTTCTCCAATAGTGCCGCTTGATTTATCGCGGGCAGTTTTTTCCTAAATCTGTTGGTGGTACAACGTTATTTACTTCAGCCCACTCTTGTATTTTAACTTTCAATAAACCTTCTATAATTTTGGCCATACAATCGAAGAACGATATTGGTTTTGGTTCAGGAAATTATCTTCTCCCGGTGTCTTTTTGGAGCTCATCACTTTTAATTTGTTGAGTACATCTGTCGTTTTAAACCATTTCTTGTTATTTTTTGCTAGTGTTAATTGTTATTTTTTTCCCACTTTCTTTCGTTTGTCTTCATTAGAGAATTGTTTATATAAGTGATTTGCTATTACTTCCATTTTTGCACCCTCTTCATAAACAAATCTGTTGTTATGAGAATGTTCGGATTTTGGGGCCTTCCTATCTTTTTTAGACAATATCCAAAACTTGTCTTTTACTTTTACTTCATTTGCTCAGTCAATTTCTCTCCTCCTTTCTCCTTTTATAAGTTTTGATAAAGAATTGTTTTAGAAGTCAAATCAACTCACTTTTGGAATTACATTGAAAATTATACTCAATCCATATTCCAAGCAAAAACAGTATCAACTCTTTTTGTTATACGTTATAATTTAGGCTTACCTATATGTATTAATTATTATGTGTGTGAAGCGTTAACGTCAGCTGCTACATAAATTTGAAGGGAGTAAGTAGTTCGTACAAACGCATTCATATACAAAGTTAGCGTGGCATATTCGAATATAAAGCGTCTGTGTGAATGTTACGTTTTGTATATGCGTTTGTATAAATAGAGTTCAGCTGGCAAACTGACACAGCTGCTAGTTGTAACAAAACAGAAGAACACGTGCTTACTGGTATGGCGATTCGGCAACATAGTATGATTCTCGTGATTAGGGTGTCCATATGCAACGTATTTAATACGTACTAGGTCGATCACATAAATTTACGTTTTCTATTTTATAACAGTTATAACCGTTCACGTATTTTTACGCTTTTAAATAAAGCAAAGTTAGGTATATCAAGGGCGTCCATATGATCGATTTAAAGGGAGTCTCAGTTGATGAATCTAGAAAGTTATAACGGACGTACATTTGTTTTTACTGTACTTTTCAAAGAACTACAGAGCACCTGCGGAGGTCACGGGCCATCAAAGGGAGAGCGGGGGCTTGGCCTATCAAAGGGGGCCCGAGCCCCATAACCCCCCAAATTGGCACCCATGAGGTTTTATGTATGGGAGCCAGTTTGGAGCCAATTTCTAAATTGAAATAATTCACTATGGATATTTTTTTTAGGTAATAGTTACAGTTTACAGGGTTCATATACTGTTAAAAATATTTGGTTATATAACTTCTTTGTGTGCTTCTTTTGTGCACATAAGTTTTTGTAGATTACAAAGTTAGTAGATTATGTATATAGCTTGTCCCCTCGCAGTTTCGCTTGGAATATTTGTAAATATCAACGTAGAACGAAAATTTTGGGAGTTACGACTGTTTTACTGCAATACCTCTTTATATACCACATTGGTAGTTTAGTCCTCAGGTTGTAGTATTACTAATTGCTGGATGAGCTCACCTGTTAACGTAGAACTTCCTTGTGAAAAACACTCCTTTCTCAAATAAATTTTTGCCACCTTCAGCGACTGCCCCTGAGACTTGTTAATCGTCATTGCGAAAAAAATTTGATGGGAGACGGCAGCCTTTTGAATTCAAAGGGGAACTCTGATGGTATAAGTGATATGCGTGGTATAAACACTGACTCGCCGCGAGCACAACCAGTGAACACCGTTGACATGTTCTTTTGGAGGGTTTTCACTTGCAGCCTAGTGCCATTGCAAAGTCTGGGAGGGTTAAGATTCCGCATGAACATTATTGAAGATCCCAATTAATTAAAATAATCATGATTTATTGACTTTAACGAAGTGTATTCTTGTTGGTTTCTGAATTACGGTAATTTTCATTTTTGCTTTATATAAATATGGGTCCCATTTTTAAGCCTTTAAAATCGAAATTTCGCGCGAAATTTATACGTGTAGAATAGATTTGAACAAAAAGTCTTTTCGATTTTCGAGCTTCCACATTTTTGAACCCTATTTTTAATCCCCTTAGGGGGTAAAAATTTGGTTTCTGATGATTTCAATTTAGTTTTATAAGCCCGTTTTTAACACTTCACAACAGAAAACAATTTCGTCTCACACGTAACTAATAGATTTCAACGAAGAATTTTTTTCTGAATATTATCACTTCCTAAGCTAATTGGTTTTTGAGATACGGTGATATCTATTGTTGCCTTATACACTCGCTGTTGACACTTCAAAAGCTGATAATCAAAATTTCGTCTTACACGATTTTAAGGAAGAATATTTTTGCCAAATTGCAACTTCCTAAGTTAATTGGTGGTTGAAATATTGTTATTTTAATTTTTCCTCAATACGACCCCCGATCCCCTTCAAGAGCTGAAAATCAAAATTTTGTCGTACACCTATCTAATACATTTTAATGAAGAATATTCTTGCCAAGTTTCACCTTCCTAAGCTAATTGGTGTCCGAAATAGGGTTATTTTGATTCTTGTTTTATACGACCCCCGCGTTTAACCCTTTATAAGCTGAAAATAAAAATTTCGTGTTATACGTATTTAATGGATTTTAACGAAGAATATTCTCGCCAAATTGCAATATCCTAAGCTATTTGGTTTCTGGGATACGGTGATTTTTATTTTTGTTTTTTACATTTTCGACTCCAGTTTTTAACCCTTCAGAAACTGAAAATCTTATCTTATAAGTGTAAAACAAAGTCTTTCAGCCGAATTTCAAGCTTGTACTTTTAACCGTTTCCGAAATAGCCTAAAACTTTAACCTCTTTTTGAATCCCCTTTGGGCTAGAATTTCGAAAAGTTTCCTCTTAGTAGGTGCTTACGTCATGAGGAAATACCTTTGCCAAATTTTCAATTTTCTAGATCTAGAGGTTTGGCCTTGGGCGTTGATGAGTCAGTTAATGAGTGTATCGGGTGTATCTTTATATATA
>WYDF02311873.1:0-14923 GCA_009867245.2 Adranes taylori
TTTTATTTTATTATTATTTTTCCGATTGTAAATTGTTAAGAATATTTAGTAATTATTATTGTCTATTATTGTGAATAGCTTGGTATTATTATTATAAATATTTTCTTTGTATATTGAGGAATGTAGTTGTTTTTTATGCCAATAAAGGTTAACATTATATTATATACTAGGAACCAATATAAGCTGCCTAACGTCGCGTCGAACATCAGTGTTAGTATTGTTGTGTAGCTAGAACTAACCCCACCTGTCATCGATTAGAACTAGGCCCCGTTGTCGACACAAATGTCACTATTTCAGATGAGGGGCTAACCTAATACTAACCTCGTCGCACGTAGGTGAGAATTAGACACCCTAGCGGGTAGTCCGAAACGGATCACTGTATGACGCGTAACACCGCGTCGAACATTAGTGTTGCTGTTGCCGAGTGACTGAAACCAACCTCGTCGAACGTAGGTTAGAACCATACACTCTAGTGGTATAGAAAATAAGTAATGTAGTAACGATGTATCAGAACGCTTTCCAAACGCTTACTTATCCGGCGGTTGTCGCTGGCTGTTGCTCTGCTTAAATCTCAACTTGGCTGGTTGTGGACTACTAGCTTCTACTGCTGTAGCTGCTTCGAGTTCATCAAATAAACTAAAATATTCTTTAAAAAATCTCGGTATTCATTGACGTGAGCCGTCACGCAACTTTAGCTCCGTATACGGGTTTGTGCTCAGCCAACAACTCATTAATTACTATTCGATACAGTCTCCACTAATTACAGTGCAGCAACTATAGTTTACGCACAACGATAAGCAAATAGGTATATATCAATTATTATTAGCGGACGCTATTTCCACCATAGCATTTCCTATCCACTCACGGGCGGCAAACACCTAAACGCTTGCCCGAAAAAGACCTTATTCAAGGGCCATATTTTTAAATTTCAACAAATAATAAAACATAGATGGAATTATCAACAATATGATAAAACATAGATGGAAATTAAAAAATATGTCCCTTTAATAAGGGCCTTTTTTATTGTCCTTTGATTTTTGAAGAATCCAGTTTTGTTAACATTTTAAGCACCATATTCATTCACTTATTTAAAGTGCAAGGAAACTGATTGATTATTTCATTTTTCGAAGAGAATTTAAACAAATTTCAATGTCCAATAATCACTTTTATTTTGGTGCTCCGTGACTTTCTATTGGTTGATTTGTGAGACGATGAAGACTTTTAACGTACTCTAATACTGGAGATGAGCCACATGTGTTAAGGTGTTTATAACTTTGATTCTTAAAGTCCCCTTTTCTATTAAAATTACTGTAGAACCAACGTTGGCCATCGTTAGGATGGTTCGATGCTTATCAGAAAAAAAAAACCCCAATGCAAGTGTTACAGGAGGTGAAATTTGATTCTTAAGGTCCCTTGCTTCATTGGTAAATACATTAATGGTTCATCTCAATTTGTTAAAGATGTTAATTCGTCCTAGTACATAACACATAGCTGATACAATACATTATACCATATCTGTATACAGCGAATAATACAAAATATAACATCTTAATGTATGCAAACTTACATACAATCAATGTTTAAATGAGAGATTGTAATAATCGTTTGTACGGGGTCATAGGGTAATGGTTAAGTATCGGATTCATAGTTCTATGCAATGAGAGCTTACGCCTATATTTCGAATAAGAAAAGGGGTTGATAACATCTATAACCTATGTTAGAGACACGTATCCACCTTGTCCCCATTTTTACAACCAATTATTAAAATACCCTTTTCATTAGAATTTCCGAAATAGCATCTACTTACTCCAAAATTACTCTTACTGCGAAAGCGAAAAAGTAAATACTGTTTACATATCTTCATACATCGTGTTAATAAGTACTCTAATACTGGAGATGCGCCACTTATGTTAAGGTGTTGAGCTTTCATTGTTAAAGTCCCCTTTTCTATTAAGATTACTGTAGAAACAACTTTGGCCATCTTTAGAATGGTTCGATTCTTCTCAGAAAAATACCCAAATGCAAGTATCATACGAGTGGAACATTGATTGTAAAAGTCCCTTGCTTCATTGCTAAATACATCTCAATGGTACAAATACATCTCAATACAATGGTTTATCTCAATTTGTTAAAGGTGTTAGTTCATCCAAATACATAACACATAGCTGATACAACACATTATACATTTTGTGTATACAGCGAGTTATTCAAAATATAATATTTTAATATATGCAAACTTACATGCAATCAACGTTGAAATGAAAATTTTTAAAAATTAGTTGTCGGGGCATTCATAGCGTAATGGTGGAGTATTGGCTTCGTAGTTCGATGCAATGAGACCTTACGCGTATATTTGGAATAAGAAAAGGTGTTGATAACAGCTATGATAACAACTTACGACACGTAAAAACACGTGTCCACCTTGCCTCAATTTTTACAACTAATTCTTAAAATACCCTTGTCATTACAATTTTCAAAATTAGCACCAACTTACTTAATAAATAATTAATTTGTGAAATAGGTTATTTAAACAAATCGGTGGTCTTATTTTATTCGGTAAATTATTTGTGTACGGGACCGGACTTTCTTCTCTAAAGCTGCTTTACAGTTTTAAATAGGTAAGAGTATCATATTTAATAAATTCGATATTTACAAAGAGTGAATTGTTGTTATTTCTTTAAATTAATATTGAAGTGAAGTTTTATTCCTTTATAGCTTTACCCCATTCTCTCTGAAATAAAACCTCCCTTATTCTACCAACGTTTAAAAATAAAGTTTACAGTCTTCTATGATCCCTCAAAAAATTGGAAGTTTTCACATCGACAACTGATTTGTGGAAATAAGCCCAATTCCATGTCGTGTCAATTTGAAGCGCGACAATATAGAAAATAATTTTTAATTAAAAGTTGGATTTATTTTATTGCTATGTCAAAGATATAATATATTTCGTAATAAACGAACAAACTTTTCAAACTCAAATTTTCCCATTAGAAAGTTAGAAATTATCGATTTGCGAAACTTTATTATTTTAATTATGGGCATAAAATAAACAATTTTATGGATAAATATTATAACAGAAGGCTACTCTTAAATATTATTATAAAAACTTGATTTTATATGGCCTTCTTTTCATGTAATACATGTTTAAGTAATTATACGTATGATTCTGGGAGCTATGCACGATTTTAACTCATAATGAGGATTTTTTCCAACATTAGAATGTATGCCGAAAGATTGTGTCCATCAAGTTCTAGAACCAGGTGCAAATGTATATTTTGCTGTCTCATTTCCTCTATGAAAATGTAAAAAAATTTTATTGTAAAAATTTTATGGTCAAAATTTGACACCAATTGTACCCACTTTCTCAGACTGCAGATTCTAAAAATCTTCAAACTCCAAGATATTTCTTAAAAGAAGAAAGCTGAAGCTGAAGGGTTGTACAAAATGATAATGGACCACAACGAAAAATTAAAGGCGGCTGGAAAAGACACACCATTGAGTTCTCAAAAGTTCATCACCATTGAAAGTTTACAACAAGATAATTGATTATTTGGACATCCTAGTCGCAAATCAGCCCAAGGATGCTGAAGAGATAGAAGAATGACTCAGGATGGTTGAGAAAGAAATACTGCGTGAGGAGCTAAAAGACGTAGAAAGGGAGCTAGAGTCGGTACAATGCAAAGCAGTTTTTAAGTGCAAATGAGGTATTAAAACCAATGTAGAGCGAACACGCAAAAGTTGCAGTAGAAGCAAAAAAAATTGGCATTATCCGGGGCCAAAAGTTTGGAGGAAGAAATCATATTACAAGACGAATTGATAATAAAGTTACCAGAGGACAAAGAAGTAGATGGCAGTTCAGAGGAGATTGTCAAAGGAAACATCTGCAAGATGATGGCTTATCCGGGACCGAAAGTTTAAAGGAATGAATAATATTGCAAGACGAATTGGTATAAATGATGCACAAGGCAAGATTTAATTTTAGTAATAGAGAAGAAATCATTTAGGGTATTCTGGTAAAACTAAGGGACCCATCGATGAAATTAATAATAGATGATGAATGTAAAAAGTCACTATGGGTTTTATGGAAACCGAAAAAGTGCGCATTAAAATTTGTAGTAGAAGTTGACGAGTTGAACCAGATTACGAACCAAAAGATAATTTCTAAAAGGGCAGAAAATTTCGACCCAGCAAAATACGCAAAAAAACCATAAAGCCACAAAATAGGAAAATTCCACGTTCGATTTTTTCTGCCGGCAGCACCACACTTCGGTATGTTATGGAACGCGGGCGTCAAATCCTCAAAATACCACTTCCAGAGAGTTATGGTAACCATTCCAGTGATCTGTGAAGAGCTCAGCATGATAACATACCAGATTGAGGCATGTCTTAAATCGAAACCGCAATACCCGCAAACAGAATATATAACCAAGGCAACTGGTTATATTTTAGTTGAAGAAAGAAAGAATATTTAAAATAAATTAACAAACTTGATATTTCAGTTGTACGATAGTTATACTTAAGTAATAGAACCTAAAAGAAAATAGGGGAAGTAAACAACACACTTTGAGTCACGTCAGGGACGGAAACAGTAATCAGTTTAGCAAAGAACTAAATGCGATAACCGGCTTTAGGTCATAAGGAACGAAGTTTAAACAACTCACAATATAAACAATTTTTAGAATGAAGAAAAAAATAATAAACACCGAAGGCGAGTCAGAAAAAGTTCAAAAAAGTGAATATCAGGACGGACGTGGCAAGAAGCAAAGAAACCAGTGAAACTAAAGCTGAACGGAGAAATGAAGAGGTTGCGGTCACAGTCAAAAAGTTCTATAGGAGGGCAGACGAGCTAGTTCAACATATTGCTACCACTCCAACACGAGAAACTTGGAATCGGCACCGCTTTTCAAGAAGTAAGAGACCAAAGCGACACCATGATGATAGTGGAGGAATTAGAAGAAGAAAAGGATCTAGATGAAGAGGTACTAAACATACTGAACGAAACGTCACCGTAGAAGCAGAGTTTGAAGGCGTGTCTACCATCCAAATCGGTGGACGTAGAACTCGGTGGACGTAGAAGAACTCGGTCTTTGAAGAACTCGGTGGACGTACAATTTCGGAAGCTAGTCCGGCAGGCAGAATCATGGTAAGATTCTTGGCTAGATTCATCGTTAGATTTTCCATACTATGCCAGAAGATATAGGCGGTGGCGGTGCCATACTTGGGACAGCCAACGACGAGCAATAACTCTGATAAGAACCTAGAAGTTCCGATCAAAATCCCCCATAGAAGAAGCGGAGATTGGCCAAAGGAGATAATCTCCAAACTCTTCGCACAGTTAAACGGGCCAGTACGTGCAGCCATAGTCAAACTAGTAGGACGAGGATCACTTTTGGATAACATCAGCAAGATTATATTATCACTGCGCGGCAATAACTGACAAGAAAAAGCCAGACAGCCCGATTATAGACGCGGCAAAATGTTTGGATCTAGGCGGCAATATGTTTACGCAGTAAACAGGGAATGTCTGGACTATTACTACAAACTTTTATGTAATAAAGTGCTACTTTTAATTTAGAAATCACGCTGACAGTTTGCTTCTAGACATAAGGTACTCCAACTAATTGCCGAGTGCTTGAGTCATTCAATATGGCAACTTAAATACTGCTTTCATCTAGTCAACAAGTATCCTATAGCATCACTATCTCATACTTGTTCTTATCTATCATTTGGTATCAACCTTAAAGCGTCACTCAATTTTAAGTTGGAGATTTTGATTACCCCAATTGGGTATATAAGGGCCAAATTAACAACTTGTTTTTTTATAAATCCATAGATGTGTCAAAATTTCAAGTATTTTAGCAGTTTTCTTCTAGTAAACAGGAATCGGGTGGATAAAACAGCATTTTTATTAGATTCATATAAAATTTACAATTTTATATTCAATTTTTTTGTCCATTTTTTCAAAATTCATAACTTTTGAAAATGGTCGACATAAATCTTTTAGATAATTTCATGATCTTTCAGATTCCGAAAACGGTATATTTTTAACCTTGTCCGGGAAGCTGTCATTTACTCGAGAAAAGCCAAAATAGAACCCTTCCAAAATTTTCATGGCGTCACGAGCATGCATTTAGTATGTATCAGAAATATACTAATTAGATAGGTGCTAATTTCTAAAATTGTAAATGATAAGGAAATGATAATCATCAGTTAAAAATTATGGCAAGGTGGAAACGTGTTTCTGTCATAGTGGTGTAGCCTTTATCAACACCCTCTCTTTCCAACTATAGACGCAATGCATCATTGCATCGAATTCCGAATCCGATACTTAGTAAGTACACCATATATGCCTCTGTAAACAAATTATTATAATTTTCCTCTTGAACTCAAAGTGTATGTTAATTTGCATATATTAAGATGTAAAATTTTTATTTATTCGCGGTATATTGCATTTGGTATAATGCATTACACCAGCTGTGTGTAATGCGTTTGAACGAAATAGCACCTTACAAGTTGGGATGAACTATTAAAGTGTTTTATATCTAACCAATGAAGCAAGGACTTTAACAATCAACGTTCGCCTCTTATACACTTCTATTGGGTTCTTTTTCTGAGAAACGTCGAACATCCCTAAAGATGATCAAAGTTGTTTCACAGTGATTAGTGATCTTGATTGAAAGTGGACTTTAACAATCAAAGCTCAACTCCTTAATAACATCCACAGTTCATCTCCAGTATTAGAGTACGTACGTTATTTCAATGAAGAAAGTAAGTAGTATTTACTGTATGACAGTGAGATAGATTTTTAATTAGACAGCTTCTCAGAAAGAGAACCCAATAGAAGTTCATACGAGGAAAACTTTGATTGTTAAGCACATTGCTTCATTGGTTAGATATAAAACACTTTAATAGTTCATCTCAATTTGTCAAGTGCTATATCTTCGAAATGTATTACACACATCTGGTGCAATGCATTGTACCAAATGCAGTATACAGTTAATAAATAGAAATTTAACATTTTAATATATGTAAATTTACATACACATTTCGTTCAAGTTAAATATCGGATTCGCAATTCTACGCAATAGTACATTGCGTCTATAGTTGGAAAGAGAGGGTGTTGATAAAGGCAACACCACTTTTCCAGAAACACATATCCACTCTGCCTCAATTTTTAAGCTGATTATTATAATTTCCTTATTATTTAATAATTTTCGAAATTAGCACCTATCTAATTAAAAATCTGTCTTCAAACAGTAAACACATTTACTTTCTTCATAGAAATATTCTAGAAAACATTCTTAGTGATACTTATTTTAAAAAATTGCCCATTAAATTTTTTCGTTCTAATTCTAATACAAACTATATCTTGCCAATATATTTATTTTTAAAAACTGTGCATCTGGACAAGGTTTATTTTTCTATTAATCATTCGATACCAATTTTATGACCAGGTAGATATGTGCACAAAAAAAAGGTAAGCCTGCTAATAATTCATCAGACATGTCAATTTGAGAATTAGAAGAAAATGATTCAAATTGGCAGAACGAATTCTATTCTACAATATATGATTAATTTAATACGCAATCGATTTTATTTCAATATTCCATATCTTGCCATCTTAGAAAAAAAAAAATAGGAGAAACATAACTGGATAATGTTTCCGGAAAACTTCCGGAAAAGACGCGTTCTTACCACATATAATAAAAATGTTAAAGATTTGTTCTGTGGGTGGAACGGAGAGATGCGGGAAGGGGGATGTTATTCTTGTAGACTTAATAAGGATTTGTGTTGTGGGTGGAACGGAGTGGTGCTTATTAAGTAATATTTTAAATCAGACATTTTTAGATCTCGATTATTGTTAATACGAATCCTTTTATCTTAGCACTGCTAAGTGATCGCTATTAATTAAATCAGACATAGGTGGATTTCAGTTATTGCTATTTAACGCGATTTATGAGATCTTCACATTCTAATTAACATATAAAATGAGCTGCATAATCAGTGAGGATTTGTATATGTTCGGTGGGGATTGGATATAGCGAACTCTATGCTTTCAGCCATTTTAACTAAGAAGGAAATTCGCACTCGATTTTAACACCATATTAGGCAAGAGGAGTAATAAATATCATTTCAGAACCAGTGTGTTACGTAACAAACTCTTGTTTCAAGCACAGAAGTTTCCCCAAGTTCTCGACAATAAAACCAGTTTATAAGAAAAACGACCCAAACGAAATAAAATATTATAGGCCGATCGCGCTTTTAAACAATTTTTCAAAAATTTTTGAAGTAGCAGTTGCAAGTAGGGTAATAGATTTCTTCGATAAAAATCATTTATTCAAAAACACGCAACATGGTTTCCTTAGGGGTAAATCCGCAATAACTGCAACTTTTGACTTTATTTGTAATATATTGCTGACTCTAGAAGAAAAGAATATTCTTTTAAATAAATTTGAAAGTTATGGTATACGAGGGCCTGAAAACAAATTGATTGAATCGTATTTACAGAATCGAAGACAAAAGGTTGTGATGGATAAGTTATCAGAAAGGGGCGATTCCGAGGTGATGGACGCTTCACTTGGAGTACCACAGGGAAGTATCGTAGGTCCCCTCCTTTTTGTGATTTATGTTAACGTCTTACCCTTATCTGTACCAAATTACAAACATACTATTGTCACATATGTGGACGGCACAAACATATTAATCAAAGAGAAAGAAGGAAATCTGGTCAGCGTTGCAAGTGCATTGTTTGAAAGCGTTGATGATTGGTTCAATCAAAACAAAGTGCTGATGAATAGAACGAAAACCAGTTGTGTGTAGTTTAAGACACAAAGAGTTAAGGAACTAAATAACGACATACTATCCGAAACTAATCTAAGCGAACTGTCTAGTAGCATTAAATTCTCAGGCCTCTACGTTAACAATGTACTGCCCTGGAATTTGCATACCGAAAAACAGAAACAGGTATTCACTTCGACGACTTAAAGATACTGTAAGCTGAAACACATTGCTAATAGTTTATCAAGCATGCGTAGAATCTATACTTAGGTATGGCATACTATTCTGGGGTAGTACATCGAATTCAAACTCCTAGCATTAAGTCGGTTATTCATTGATGAATGCTTATTATATAATATTAAAAATATAAATCTCATTCGTGGAAATGTTAATAATAAACACAGTTACGTAACAGGAAATAAAGACCAATATCTATACCTGAAATTGTATTTACGCAGAAAGGCTCTTACTATATAATATTAAAACCATATAATGCATTACCATCGGCTATAAAAATATAAACAATGATAACAATTTCAACAGAGAGATTAAAAAAATCATAATTGACATAGAACCATATACTATTGGAGAATTCTTCGAAAAAATTAAATGCTTAACCAAGTTATAAAATGCTAAACCAAAACTCTACATTTTGTACCATAGTATTTATTCCTCTTATGGCCATTTTTATATTCTATATGATTTATTGTAAATTTAATGATCGATTGTACTTTTTATGAAATATACGTATCTATCTATGTATCTATCTATGTATCTATCTAATAGATTCAAGTTAATTCATGGTGGTAGTGGAGAAGTAGCTTGATGGGAGCTTATAGCAAATGGAAAAGCTCTTAACAAGTAAGGAGCGTAGAATTGACAGGGAAAACTTGTAATAGGTTATATCTTTACGTCTGATGGACAAAAATAATTTTATATACCTATGCTCTCGCATAAAACTCAAATTATACTCTTTTCACTTTTGAACTTGCCTAAAGAATGATTTTTATTGTTTAAAATATTTATAATACACTTAATGACTTTAGCCGCGCCTGTTATTTCTGATCAACATGTTCTGGTGAATCTGTATAATGCAAAGTAAGATTCTGAGATTGATGATGTGAGAATTGTTCGATTTGTAAATGAATTCGGAGATGATGATGTTGTAACGTCGGAGGATACGGGAAGTGCACGTAGATCTTAATCATCGTCGTCGAGTGACTGGGTACCGCCATCCTCATCCTTTACCGGGGGTCGGCGGTAATGATAGGTCTCATGGTGGTAGTGGCGAGTCGTTTGGAATCCACGGAGATTCTGCTTGGCTTGGTTTGACGGTGTAGTTGGTATGGACGGTTTTGTATTTGCCAGGTAACCTGGCGTGCATGGGCAGAGTTGGTTAATGGATCGCTCTGTAGTGCGAATTCGGCCACCTTCAATGTCTCGGAACGCCTGATGATTAACCTCCCTCTCCTTCTGACGTTGACCACATCGCTTTCAGATCGAAGATGTGGTCAACGCAAATGTGGGCAACGGTCGTGTTAAAGGAAATGGATTCAAGGATAAGAAGACGAGAAATCGAAAGATGCGGCCGAAACTGGATAGTGGAATTTTAATTACATATCTGATCTATTGTTTTTAAAAATTTTCTTTACGAACTTGGTAGTATTTAACTTAAAATTGGCTCAATTATTTCGTTATGGAGCTTATAAAAACAAACCGTGTTTTACACTGCGACTATGCTAGCTGTCAAAAGTCAGGCTTGCAGTCAGAAAAAACTCTAACTGCGTTTGGTCTGTGCAGTGCTATGGAAGCCTTTAATATCAAATCTGTAGAGACATAGACTTTACAGAATATTGGCATATAAAATATGAAAGGTGGTGGTAACTTCACATTAACAGAAGCTTATCAGAATAGCAACAACTATTTGAAAGAGAATCCCATTAAACTTTCGGTTGGAAGCCATAAAAAGAAGTCGTGGGAATTGGTAACTTATTATGAACGGTCGTTTCAAGATAAAGACAACCTCTCTAAAGATAATGTTAAGTTGAACAATTTTCTACATGTGAAAATAAGAGTTTACATGCATTTGCGTCTATAACAAGCGCTCGTGTTCATAACATAATGACTGTTTTATTTTTGTTATGTATACATACTGCACTAATCGGCTATCGCTTTTGTTATGTATCTATAAATATTTTCGCAAACATTTTCTGATTAAATCCCGTAATTATATTATCTTAATTATCAACTGCTGATTATTATTAATCATTAATTTAGCTAGTCTCTAATGAATTATTAATGTTATGTTTTGCGCCGATATTCTTTCTTAATATTAATTAATTCCTTGACGATTAATATACATTTTTATTTTATTCGTTTTTAAACTTACAAAATAGAAAATAAGAAAATGTCTATAAATAAATTATTTATTGGTTTACGGCACTTATAGGTTTCCGAACGATAACAAACTCGAGGTTAAAAAACAAGAAATGTTTGTAACATCATGCAAAGTATAATTTTCAATTGAATTAATTTTAAAATGAGCTTATTATTTTTATTGAAGAACTTATTAAATTCAACTATTAAATAAATAAATTTTGCTTCTTAATAATATTTTCTATTTTGAGCTTAGTTGTTATAATGTCTTGCATGCTAAATATTTACAAATAAAGTGAATTAAATAGATTTTCTTTATCTTGCCCGACCTGTGTTTTACGAATTATTTGTATTTAAATTATGTGAGCCAAATAAAGTACTAAATCATATTTCTGATCGCGTTTGTAGTAGATGGGTTTGAATTAGATCTGTAAAATGTCTCTGTTGAAAGCATGTTATAAATAATAAGACAGGTGCAGACTATTGTGAATTAAGAAATATGATGAAGGTAAGAAATAATAGACATATTGTAGAGGGTACCTAGTTATAATCTATAGTGTACTTATTGTAATTGAGAGACATTAGTTATAACGTGTAGGATATTTGTTGTTATTGTCTTCCAGAACTATATTCCATATTAGCTCATTTGTCTTCCTAGTGTGTAATATTAATGGGAAATATTCAGTGATATAGCATAGGCTGCGAGGTGATCAAAACCTCATTGGTACCTAAAATAGGAAATTGCGGACTGCCGTTTAATAAGAAAATTGTTGTTCACAGTTAGTTACCTTGTTAACTAAAACCTATGTAGTCAGGATCTTATGATGTAATGTGTAGTGTCGACCATTAATTAATTGTACTATGTATTTAATCAACAATAGTAAGGTACTGGTTAATATTTAATATTACGAGCCATCTTTGTTTTGTTTGGCAATGTTAGGTTTCTTTTCAATGTCAGACTACGTTAGTTTTACAAGCTGTTTATAATGACTGACTGAGGGTAAGAAATAATAGACCTATTATAGAGGGTATCTAGTTATAATATATAGTGTACTTACTGTGTTATTGTAATTGAGAGTTATAACGTGTAGGATATTTGTTGTTATTGTCTTCTAAAAGTATCTTCCACGTTAGCTCTTTTATCCTCTTAGTTTGTAATATTAACGGGCAATTTTTAGTAATATAGCCTTGGCTCCGAGATGATCAAAACCTGGTTGGTACCTAAAATATGCGGACTGCCGTTTAATAGGAAAATTGTTGTTTACAGTTAGCCAGTTTACCTTGTTAACTAAACTTGCGTTGTCAGGATCTTATGAGATAATGTATAGGGTCGATCATTAATTAATTGTACTATGTATTTAATCTACTGGTTAATCTTTTATATTGCGAGCCGTCTTTGTTTCACTTGACAATGTTATATTTCTGTTCAATGTCAGATTACGTTAGTTTTACCAGCTGTTATTATGGCTGAGTGAGGTTAATAGGAATCTGCAGTTGACACTGGTTGCTGATTCTGGGTGCTAACAGCACACTTGTATGAAATTAGTGCACGTAGCGAGTACTACTTCGCAAGTCATATATGACTGGTTATTCCTCTTATGAATTGAAAATAATGGATTAAAATTAAGCGTAGTAATGTCTCGTCATTATTTAGTAGTATTAGCGGCGATTGTTACATCCTTGCTCGTAATTGTTAATTTAATTGTCGACTTCTAGCCGATCAAAGGCCTATAAATTTAGAGTTGTTGTAAGGACGTGGCATTCCGGAATCGTACCCTTGTTTGTGGAATGAGGAAAGAATGATGGGTAAGATCGAGGCTATTTGGCAATTCCTAGGCAAGGTGGGTTCTTTCTGGTTCATCCTCTGAAAGAACTATGGCTAATTAAATAATTAATTAAACTCTAATAGTTGTAATGTATTAATAAAATACCAATAAATTTTACTAGTCCGTTTTGAGATACGTGGAATTAAAAGTACAATAAGGAAGCTCGATCAACGACTCAATTGATTTGATAAGTTTAATTTTGTTGCTTTAATGGTGTCAGGTCTATGTTCGCAATTTTGGGTGTTTTACGTTTTACAGGGCGGGTTTAGCGGATTACTAGAGAATAGAGGATATTTTAGCAATTGATGGTCATTCAACTCTCGTCTGATGGGTAATCGTTGGTGCCTGTAATTTTTTTGGGGATTTAAAGATTTTTTTCGCAACTTAGTCGCTTGTCAGGCTAAAAACCGGGCCAAGCTGGACGTCTATTTCAGGTAGTCCTGCATCTGCAGAACGTAGTGGTGATTCCTGTGAATCACGGCCGTAAGGTGAACACCAAGTATATTCCTGGAATTAGCTAGTGACACAATACAGTGGGAAAATTTCAAGTATTTTACGTATCTTTGTTTGCATTCTTTAGATCATGTCATTTTAGGGATCTTTTTATTTATCATTAATTAGTCAGCGCCTCACGCAAAACCTTTATCTTACTTTAGGTCCTTGTTTGGTTATATAATTATTGCCAGTCCAGTTTATGCTGAAAAGGGGGGAAGCCAGCATTTACAGTTCAAGGGAAGAATTAACTTGAATTGGTAGGAAACTATATATCGTTTCTTATGAAATTGATTTGACTATTACTTAAATTTCATTTTTATTTATTGAATTTAGTGTTGTGCTTAGTCAGGCTTAATTAGTCAAGGGCGTAAAATTTGATCGAAATATTTTAAAATAAATTAAGGCTGCTTGTTATATGAGGCTTTTACTTATATGCACATCCTGTGAATTTATCCGTATATAGGTACTGGCGCTTATCTGGTAAGTTTTAGGGAGCTTCTGTTGTCTGGACATATTATAACTCATCGGATTCTAAGCTGATCTCCATCGAACTCGCGACTAGTCAGGGCAATTCAATCTCAGAGGGCGTAAGGGCTGGTTATCATGTGAAGAAGTCGTCAACCCATTACAAATCGTGGGATTTCATGTACTAGAAATAAAACTAATCCTACTCAGCGTCACAGTGACAATAAATGATGATTTCTGTCTCAAATAAAATATCGAAAAGAAAATGACACAACTAGGAAGACTATCACATCTAGTTTTCATTGATTTAAAAAAAGCGTACGACTGTGTCCATCTACAAACTCTGGGAGGCACTTGATTACTTTCAAATTCCATCTACTTACAGTAATTCCCTGAAGAGAGTATACTAGAACAATAGCAGTGCAAGAAAAGTTGGTAGGAAGCTGTTGTCTGTGGAATTTCCAGTAACCAATCGATTGCGACAGGGGTGCTGCATTTCGCCTACACTTGTTAAAATTTAGATCAACAAAGCACTAAAACACTGACACAGAAAATGTCAAAAACTTGGATTAGACGTAGATAGGAATTACCTATTCCGAACGTAGACCCGAAAGACTCCTAGAAGAACACGATCAGTGGGCTCTAGAGATCAATATGGAAAAAAACAATAGATGTCCATTGGAGATCCACACATGAACATTGTGCTACAAAGTGGCACAATTAGTGAGTTCAAGAAAGTAAATCGTTAAGCATCACGATTAAAAATTGGAGACACTCTCTCCAGATCCATACAACTTCAAGCTGGCGTACCACAAGGGTCTGTCCTGGCCCCTCTTTTGCACATCACGTACCATCATGATCTCCAACCCCCAACAACTCCAGATACCCATAGTGCTCTGTATGCTAATGACACAGCTTACTGGTCATGCTTACTAAAAGCGGAAACTGCATACCGCCATCTACAGTTATCTTTAGACAACTTT
>WYDF02311884.1:0-14921 GCA_009867245.2 Adranes taylori
AATGAATGCATAAAATAAAATACGCGACTTAAGATAAACATATTTGTACTGGACCTATCAATTACTTTCTGGGAGACAGTTTACTGATTTTCTGATGGGCAAACCTGGCCTAAACTAAAGTGATTGTACTCACTTTTACTTATGGGCCGCCTATTTAATACACTATTTTTCAATTAACGCTCTTCTATCTCACGGACGTGCAGCTAAGCTATTACTGGAGATTTTTCTTGACTCTGAATTTCTTCCACACGGTAGTCCCCTTTAACCGCGCGGAGGTCTAAAAATAGTAGAGCCGCGTGCACCTACTAAATAATTCGCGTTATATATTACTTCATAATGGAAACTTTTTAATGGAACGGTACCAAATACTGACCAAATTTGATTTCTTTTTAAAAAGAGATCTAAAGAATTATGGAAGAGCAGAAAGCAGTAAAAGAAATTATCATTTGTCTACGACGTATGGAAAAGTGGTACATATAATCACGCAGAAGAGCAGATAAGTTATATAAGTCAATATAAGGGCAGGTAATTTTTTTTCATAATTGTGGATCCAACACCAGACATCTCACACGTAGACAAGCTAACGATTGTAAAGAGAATGTGATACACCAACAGAGGAATTCCTAACTTGACATAGATCCGAGGAATTGTACACTTCTAAAACTAATACCATTACGTCTCTTAAAATTAATTTAGTCGTCTGTAGAAGCCAGTCCTACGATAATGCTGCGAATATATAAGTAGCCTATACCAATCTCCAAGCAGGAACTAAGAATACAAACAAATTTGCTGAATTAATACCTTGGTCAGTCCATTCTTTGATTTCGGCGGCTAGTTGTAATAAATCTAAAACTCCTTTTCGGTATCCACAATACTTTGGGAGAAATTGAAGACAAACAATGTTCAAATAATACAAATGCGATAGTCATGGACAGAAAATGCCAGCAAGTGTTCTTTGAAGTCTTAAAAAGATATTCTCGATACACTTAAATCAATTGCCTATGAGAGTTTAGAAAAGGCAATTACGACGAGAAAAGCAGCAAGACTAATCAAAAGAATCACAAGATTTGAAATTGCGTTTTTGACTGTATTTGGGAATACTAAATCGCATCAGTTCCAAATCGCAAGAATGCATCAAAACTGCAATAGCAAGATGCAGATATTGGATTACTCATCAATTTATATAAATCCTTAACTCCATTTATTTCATTTTTCCGTTTTTTCATCTATGAAACAAAAGGCCAAGGCGCTGAATGGTAAGTAGAACTTCACCACTCTAAGTAAAAAGCGTACAAGAAAGAGAAAGTGGCATTTCGATGAAAATGATGATGATGAAGGAGTTTTAATGGATGCAAAGGCTAAGTTTAAAATAAACGTATTCCTTATAATTGTTGATCGATTAATATCAGAATTGGACCGCCGAAAATGTACGTACGACAGAGTGTTAAAAATTTTCTACATTCTCTTTAAATTTCGCGAATTCTCGCTGGAGAAATAAAGAGTGAAATGTTAAAATTATGTGAATTTTAGTTAGAGGATATTTTAGACGATGCAAGAACTAAGAACTATATCAGCGGTTACTTAGGTGAAGGTGAAGAAGAGGTGAATATCCATATCTTCTTCACTGAGGTGAAGAAGATATGGTTGCAGTACCTGGGGCATATTACAAGAATAGAGAGAGAGATAGAATCCCCAAAAAAATTTCGACCACAACCTGAGGGAAGAAGGAAGCCAGAGAAGACAAGGAAGCGATTGATGTCGTCAGAGAGGACCCGGAGCTGTATTTAGCACTAGAAGATAAAAACAATGTAAATATCAACAATATTTGCAATTGAATTCAAAATTGGTTTATACATATGGTTCACTCTATGGGCGGCACATATGTAAATCCGCCTCTGGCGAGGACAATATATTATGTAACATACGAGGCGTGTGTTTAAAGTAAGTACCGTTTTGAAATAAAAAAAAACACGTATACTTTTTTAAGCAATTTTAATTTTACATGAAACAGGAAAACTTAATCTATTTATCTACATAATTGCCATCAAGATTAAGGCATTTATCGTATCGTACAATCAGCTTTTGAGTCCCATCCTCATAGAAGTCTGCGGCCTGATTTAACAACAACTGCATCAGGGACATTTTGACCTCATCATCGTCGTCGTGTCGCTGACCATCTAGATGCTTCTTCAAATGCAGAAACAGCTGCTAGTCACTGGGCGCTAGATTGGGACTATGCGGGGGTGTACAAGTTCTTCCGAATCAAATAATGCAATGAGATCTTGAGTTCGATTTGCAGTATGTGGACGGGCATTGTCATGAAGTAAAACGATTCCCTTACTCAGCATGTCATGACTTTTGTTTTTGATTGCACGCCGGATGTTTTTAATGTCTCAAAATACGTTTCAGAATTTATTGTTTCTTCACGAGGCAGAAAATCCAGAACTAACACCCCCTTTCTATCTCAAAGCACATTACACATGAGTTTCCGAGATGAAATTCTTTGCTTGAAATTCACTTTCTTAGGTGATGTTCAATGCCGCCATTCAAGGAAAGTCACCGCTCAAGGAAACTCAACGCACTGGCATTTTCGGTACCCGACGTGAACACTATTTTCGATCATTTAAGCGATCGGCCACAATATCATACAGAACACTTCTTGAAATTTCAGGAAAGTTATCATATAACAACGAAATCATAAAGCGTCTGTTCTCTTTGACTTTATCGTCAACTATCTGCAGGAAATCTTCTGTAATGACAGAAGGTCGTCCACTTCCTTCCGCGTATTGAATATTCGTGCGGCCATATTTAAAACCAATAACCAGTACCGTACCATAACATCGCTCATAATATATTTTCCATAAACTTCATTGATCTCGTGATGAATTTAAACTGCTTTCATGCATTTAACAATAAGAAAGCGAATCACAGCGCGAATTTCACAGTCGACGGCATTCGCAATCAATCATTTGTTTCTGAGTAATTTAAATACTCAGAAACAAATGTAAACACAACCGAATGTTTCCCTAGTTGCGTGCCCTAGATACCGCGCATGCGCCGAGTGCCGACCGCAGCGCTCCAGTGCGCGAAATATAAAACTGTAACTTTAAAAATACGCCTCGTATTATGCAGCTATATTTATAAAAATTACTATTCCACTCTTATTATAAATATCACAAAATACTGCATCAGTGTACTATATTTTTACGGGAATATAATATTTATTTAAAAAATATATCCATATAAAACTTAAACTTATCTAAAACATATTTCATTCAAGATTTGAAACCTAATTTCCAGTGCGCGCAAAAGGAAATGAAAATCAGATGATAAAGACTATGAAAACGCGCAGGTTTCCTTATTCGTTTCTCTCTTAAATGTTCGAACAAACAGCGCTTTAAATTAATTTTAATGAATGTACAAACATTTGTTTTATACTCAATTCGTGTGTGTTTTAACTTTAGATATGTCACACGATCAGTATTTCTTCATCGAGAAGAAGATATGGTTTGTATAATATATGATGTTTGCTTTAACATGTAATGTTTGCATTCTTAAGGGTCCATTACATACTGCTAAAGTATTATTTTTTGGCACACCTATCGTAGAGGTGACATGACTTTGCCATCAAGAGGATGAAGGTCATGTGATCAGTTATTATGTGTAACGTGAATATTGAAGGAGCTTTCGAGATGAGCCCCAAAAAGCAAGAACTTCAAAAAGCAGCCTGAACTCGCCTGGTGCATCGAACCACCAATTCATAAACTTCCCGAGCAAAGCTGCCAGAAAGATGCGGCGCTCAACACTCCTGTTCACACGGAAGACATGTTCCGCGTGTGCTCATCACCACACTCCTGAATGTCTTACCCGATAACCGAACCCTGACACAGGAAGAAATTGGATAAGGTTCCCGCGTGTTCCTGCGAAGGGAAACCTTTATTTCTTTTTCTAACAACAATGTTTCTAATGTTGTTGTTTCGCTGCAATTGGATAAGGTTCCCGTGTCCGCCTCCGAAGCGAAACCTTCATTTACATTTCCAACAACAATGTTTCCAATGTTGGTGTCCCGCTGCTCTAATGGACCTAGTCATTAGAGCAGCGCACAGTAAAAGCAACAGTTAAAGCCTCCGGGGTGCTGCGTAAAACCCCTGTGATCAAAAATGTCCTCCATTCCGATAAAACACAAATTCTTTTTATCACTCTAACTAAAATACAAAAAGATATTACATTGCACATTTCCGAGTTTACCAGCGCAATAGTTCTATGCGTAATAGCAGAGGTGTTGCGCTAGTAATCTATTCCCACTACGCTAGCACTTCATTCTCTCTTCCCCCAAACCTACACCATCGTGAATGTGTAGTGGCAGATGTCCAATTCAGTAACCAAACAGTAAGTTTTTCTGACTACAATCCGCCGTTAGAAGTTATTTCCCTAAACTTTCTTCAATATATAGCTGCATTTCCTAAAGCCATAATAAGGGCGATTTTTGTCCGCACCACCTAGATTCCGGTCATAACCATTCAAGTGTCAATGGTGAAATTCTATCCAAATTCATCATACAGTTCCCTCTCTAATAAATTAGAAATACAGACCCTACTTTTTTTAATTACGTAGGGATGTCCATTATTGACCATATTGTGGTCACTGAACCACAATATGGTCAAATTGTGGTTCAGTGACCACAATATGGTCCACAATATGGTCATTGACCATATTGTGGTCATTTAATACGTTGATTCTAAATGTTTTGCCGGAACTTCTGTAATTTCTTACCATTACCTCTTCTTGTAAAGTCTTCTCTCAGCGCAAAATTCGTGATTTCCAAAATGGCAATTGGCAACATTTTCAATACAAATTAGCACAGAACACTCCATTAGATACAGAAATGGATAGCCCAGCTCAAATAGACTTATTTGTCAACACCATAAGAAATCGAATCCAAGTGTCAACTTCCGAAAGCCTTCTAATTAAATGTATAAAGCCAAATAGGTATAATTTCTTAGGCTGTCGGAAATTCCTTTCACGTAGGGATCCCGTAATCAAAGCCGAGTGGAGCAGACACAATGCTCTAACTAGACACAAGTTATTTGCGTATTTAGAGGAGTGTTGGGTCGAAACCACATCCAAACTAAATTAAGGGGACGATAAAAAATTCTGGCAGAAATTCGAAGTTCCAACAGGACTCAACTAAAAGATCTCCAAGTCAAACTTATAACCTCTGTAGTGCAATTAGTTGAGAACTTTGCATGTTATGTAATATAAAATTCCACAAAATCTACTCTTTGACAGTGCTTTCCTGGCAGAAAGCAATTCACTTGTGGACAGTTTTGCAAGCTAGCATACACCCATAATGCGATTTGCAGAATCTGATGACATCCTGTTTACCATCACCGCAAATGAAGTCTTAAACATGCAGAATCCTTAGAAACAGTCCTCAAGAAATAATCCAATTCCTTTCCAATATATGCACTAAATGTCTGTTGTTAGGATATTTCACGAACACCTGGAACACAACAAATACCATCATGATTCTTAAACCTAATAAGGATCCAAGATACATTTCATCTTACCGGCTGATCAGTCTCCTTAACGTCCTGGGTAACAATACTGATGACCTATAATCCTAATAATCACATTTATCCTGATAACCAATTTGGATTCAGAGCTTCTCGCTCGGCCTGTCACCCCTTACTGAAGTTTCAAACTGATGTAATCCGCGCACTAATTCGCGTACTAATGGAAATTTCCCAGGCACTCGACTCAGTATTACATGCCGGACTGATTAGAGAGCTAAAAAGCCTATTACATCCAACCACTCTCGAGCTCACCAAATCCTATATCACCAACCGTTCCACTTGCAGCAAAATTGGGGATGAATTATCTATGGTAATTCATCCTTTTGCCGGTGTCCCACAAGTATCTGTGCTTGCTCCCACTGCTCTACATTGCATATTGATACAGCCTTTTGGAAATGTGGGCTCCAAATACAAACCCTCAGCTGCCACAGCGAAAACACTAAACAAAACAGGAGCAATATTTTTCTCTTTGTCCCCAGAAATGACTAGACACAATGATTGTATCATTTTGGTCTATATATATTTTTTAAATACCAATTTGAAGTATTGGATGCTTTAAAAATAAATATAAACCTTACATTGAAAAACCAACCGGATATACTATGATCAAATATTGATCTAAATAATTATGATAATATTTTGATTAGTCGTGAATCTTTGAACGTTAAGTAACGCCTTAGAACTCAATAATTCAACGACGTATGTTCTTTGAGAACGTCAGTGTATAACAAGCTGTAACCTATGTCTTATTATATTTCATGTAGGCTTGCTCAAGGACAATTATGTAATATTAATGAGGATATTTTAATTAAATTCAAGAATATGTAGCAGATATAAGTTTAGGTTAAGAAAATTTACTGAACAAGTGAAAGGTTATATAAATTATTATTTTGCTGCCTTTTATTTATATAATTACTGTTACGAATGTGAATTGTTTTTGTGAATGTTCATTAAATAGTTTCATTCCCTATTAATAGAAAACAAAAATCCTTTAGGTAAATTACTTTTTGCATGCGACTGTGTGGGATTTTTACCCAATAAAACTCCACTCCCTATTAGCAACGGACTGATTGAGGAGATATGGTATTGTTTCAAGGTGGCTTTAGGATTTTCCATCCACTTCAGCTTGAAATTGGATTTGAGAGGTTTGGTACAGCATTGGTGCAGATAACTTGCAGGAGGATAGCATTCGCTTACAGCCAAGGTAAATCTGCAAAACCTAGGCCATAGCATAGTTTTTAGTATCAAGTGTATTTTGTAAGGTATTTTGTATACCTTAGAATCTCCATATTGGCTGAAAATATTAGCAGTTATCCATTTCTACCGATAAATCGACTTATCTGGGTTTTTCTCAATTGTTGTAGATTTTTTATAAGATATTTTCAACCAAAATGCTCAAGATTGAGAAAGAGAGTAAAAATCGTCTTGTCGTTTCCCCATCTTCTTTGCGTTGAGCCTCGCCGGATTATAATTATTAATTTTCATGCGCTCACCTCCCACAATATATTTTTTTTCAATCTTATGATAAAAAATACTCAATCCTTTCAAACGTATTGTACTTTGTCTAAATCTCAGTGTACAACATATTGTAGACTGAGGCTATTGTATCTTGTCTTCGTCAACGAACGTAAATCTAACCTTAATATAGTCTCTAGAAAAAGCTTTCTTTTGTTCGGTACCATTTGATTCCCTCGATCTTATTATGCCCCCAAAAGAGGCATGTCCCACTGCTTGGAAAGTCCTGGTTTTCTTCCTCTTGTCAATAATCCGCCATAAGGATTTGGTGCTCATGAAACTTGCGCTGTCTGTTCAGACCATGTTTCTCTATCACGCACTTGATTAGATTCACATTTGCTTCTGCAAATGTGAATCTCGTAGCTCATTTCATCTGATCAGTACATTTCGTGGGATATGATCCTCTGGATCTTGTGCTCTCCATAATTAGGTGCTCCATAGTGTCCCTGTCTCTTACCATATAAGCAAAATATCGAAGTATGTTTCTATTTATTGTTGTGGTGAGCCTTGTTGTTACTTCGAACTCTTCTGAGACCGGGATATTCGTATAATGGATAGTCCATGGTATTTACAACATTCTTCGATACATCTACATTTTGAAGGCGTCCATTCTCTGAGCGTCAACTATTTTGACAGTCTAGATCCCCGACGCATACGTGGCAATTGGAAAGATAAGTAAAATAATAAGCCGCAATTTGGTGTTCCTTGTAATGCTGGTATTATTCCACATTTTGGTCAGTTTAACCATTGCCGTTCTCCCATCGGAATGCGTCTATGGATTTCTTTCTCACGTCCCCCATTATCCGTTATTACTGACCCTAGGAAATGGTTCATTGGTTCCTATCTTGCGACGGTTTTAATTTCTGGTTGCCTGTTTTTGGGTCTATCAAATATCATGACTTTTGTTTTGTCCTGATTCAGCTTAAGGCGACATATTTCGCTCGCTTCTTTAAGCCTGACCAATTTGCCTTGTACTACTTGCTTTCAGGCCGCCAGCACTACTTTGTCGTCTGAATATCGCAGATTATTTAATTTTCAGCCTCCTATCGTTACCTGTTGTCAATTTGTTATGCAATTTGTCAAAGGTTTTACGCATTATGTTTTCACTAGGTATGTTAAATAGTAGTCGAGAAATGATGCATCCTTGGCATACCCCAACCTTGAGGGTGAAGCCTTTGGAATATCTATTGTTAATCTTTACCGTGACGGAATTATTTTTATATAAGTTGCAGAGAAACAAACAGGTGATGCGGAACCGCCATTTTCAATACGATGTATTTCAAGGCATTCCGGTGTACAAGGTCAAAAGGTTTTGAATAATCCACAAAGCATATGAACAAGTTTCGTGGATTTTGTATGCCCAGTTCTATGTTAAATTTCGGAGATTTTTCAATAATTTGACAGAGGTTTAGGATTTGTTCGCGCCTACCCTTCCCAGGCATGAATCCAGACTCTGTTTTGGATATCTGCGGTATTAGGAGGGATTTCAGGCATTCATTAATAATTGTAAGAATGACTTTACTGACATGGGATATCAATGCTATTGTACGATAGTTCCACATTCTGATGCCTTCGGTATGAATATGGATTTGCACCAGTCTGTTGGCCACTTTCCAGAATCCCATATCTCTCGGCATATGGCATGTATTATTTCTAATCCAGTGTGGTGTATCTCCTTTTGCATTCGGCCGTTATCTTATTTGCTCCTAGGTATTTTCCGTTCTTTAATTTTTTCAGGGCCGTAGTGATTTTTACTCTTAGTATGTCCATATTGTTGGCATATAGATCTTTACAGTAGCGTTATCATATTTCCGCCATATGTTTTGGTTCGGTGACCGTTCTTCATTGTGAATATTTATGATTTGTGCCTGTGGTTTGAAGTCCCTCGATATGTATTTAACTGTCGTGTAAAGTACTCTCGATTCATGACGGCTAGTGTTTTTTTGCAGTTGTGAACATATATTCGATATATGTCTATTCTTGTGCTTCTGTTCAGGCTCCTTATTTGTTTATTGAGGTAGTTTACTTGTAGTTGCTTCTCCTGTGGGTCGCATGTTGTAGCTCGGAATTTTCCGTTTTGTTCAACAAGTTGCAATGTCTTCCATGTCTGGTGCGAATCGGCTTTGTGCTGTTAGCTATTACTGCTAGAAAGTTCGCAAGGTCTTTTGGGAGTATCTTAATTGTTTTTCCCCTGGTTGGGATTTCCTAAACTTGGCTATGTATCCTGCTCTCAGTAGTTGTGATCTGATCCACAGTGAGCGCTTGGTTTCGTTTTCACGTCTTTAACAGAGTTTCTCCATTTCAGTTTATCCAATCATAATTTCAGTTTGTCCATTTGGAGAGGTCCAAGTCCATAACCGTCGCGCATGTTTTTTTTTACATAGCTTGCCATTCTTCCCACTAAAATACGTCGTCTACGGATTTCTTCCTCGCATCCCTCAATATCCGTTATCAGTGACATTATCCATTATCCATTATCCCATTATTCGTAGTTTAGTGACTGTGAAGTCATTCGCTATGACAAATTATGACATGCGCTCTCCTATTGTATTTTGTGTGGCCAGTCCGTAGTAGTCCACAGTAATTCAATTGAGGTGTTCTTCATTTCCTTTTATCCATATTTTTACACTCCAATCGCCCAGGATAGTTATATGTGCCTTGATGGGTATATTTGAGTTTCAATTTGGTTATATATATATATATATATATATATACTCTACTACTTCATATGGACTGTCTGTGGATGGCATGATGTGCAGATTGGTGAGTTTAGCGCATAGCGTAATTTATATTAATCGATCATTGATTGGGTGGTACTCTAGTACATATTCGGCAAGTTTTTGGTAGATTAATCTCCGCTGTAGCGTTTATCTTCGCTGTAGTGTTTATTTTCTCCGTCCTAACTAAAGATTTTATGTTTCGGTGAAGTGAAGTGACCGCTCTCCTTCCAGTAAATTTCCGCTACCCTTCAGATGTCCACTTTCTGCCTGAGTAGTTCTTGATTAAATATGTACAATTTGCCAGTCTGTATCAGCCCTTTGACTTTCTCTGTGGATATACAATATTTATTCATTAATTGTAGTTCGTAAAATCTCCCAGTCCCTGCTTTGGAGATGCTGACAGTCACCTGCCCGGTCTCCGATGTCATACCGTCCAATCCAGACTCGGATTGGTGCTGGTTGCTAGCCGTATCGTTGTGCAGAACTCTATCCGATATATCGGTTGGTCTCTTGATGATGTGGTCAGAAATGAATAGACAGATGGTTTTCCGTTTGAACTCATGCCGTTGGTCAGTTATTGTTTCATCTACCTCAGAGCAAGAGGTCTATCCATAGCCCTGATAAAGACATGGGCTATAGATAGAATCAAGGTACTAGCTTGTGGAAGCCTCTCTGTCTTGGAATGGGAGAGAGATCGATGGCTCGTGTAGGTAGGGTGGCTACCCTGAAGTGACCTATAATTAAATATTTTTTACTGTATATATATTGTACTGTATATTGTATACAGCATAGTTAATAAGTGTATATTTATTATAATTCGAAACACAGAAGACTATTTCCAAGTTAGATATAGCATAAAAAATATTTTATTTCGTAGGTTTTCTAAAGAAAACTTATATAATCGCAATTTTTCTTAATCCATTTTAAGTTAGGCTTTCGTGACAATAGAAAGTTTCTACTGATGTAGGTGTTTGTTAAAAGTCTACAGTTTCAAAAGAGTTAGAGGTGAAATAATTTGTGCGGTTTTGTGCTCTCGCTTGCGCGCTATGCTGACTGCCGAATGCCGGGAACAAACTTTTCCGAGGGAAACGTTAACAACTTGTCGGTGAATGAGTTTTGGTCACAGTGTTAACTAAGTGTAAATGTCTTGGAAAATTAATAGACGCTGAATGAGAATTTTGAGGTTAATGTGTATTATGGTGTAGAAACGAAGTGATAAAAATTTTGATATGAAGTGAGTTAATTAACTTTGCATCAAAATGTAAATTTAAATTTAAAGTCAGTAATAAAAATAAACTTGAAGGCGACAAACTTTGAAATAGGTAAGGTAGTGTTTGATAGATTCGAATGTTTCACTAACTGATGTTTAAAGGTTTGATATGGTCTGATACAATCATTGAAATTCGCAGAGCCTTCATCAGTAATTCCGAAACTTCTTTTTTATTTCTTTATCGACAAAATAATTAATCTAGTTCAATAAGTTTTAAGCATTTAGGGTTTAAATAAATTACGCGAACTTGAAATATATTTTGTTATCGATTTTCAATTGTACATTTTGCTAGTAATAAAACCAACGGTTTATTGATGCCCTTCGAACGTAACAAAAGCTTCTTTCTTGCGTGAGAAAACTAGCAAAATTGAGTTTATCCGCAAACGCATTTGAATGGGCCATAAACCGCTCGCTTGTATTTAGCCAATAACTCAAATTAGGCCTGGTACGGACATCCGATGTTTTTTCGATGAATATGGTCACTAAAGAATCCGCATAAACCACTCTCGCTCAAGTTGGATGTTTCTCAATTGAAAGATTACAATTGTACCTGTTTTTCCTTTACTCTTATTGAATTACAAAGGCTTTTTCGCTCACAATTGTAACCTGCGCTCCAGTTCAGTCTACAAGAGAGTAACGTAGTCTCCCGGAAATTCACAATTTATTACACAATTTATTATTCTCAATCAGTTAAACTCAATTAAATCATATATTTTTATAGTGGAATTTTGTTCTTTTATAATTATTGTTAGTTCATATTAATAGTAAACTCGCGTTATTAAAATTTGCACAGTGTGTAATTTTGCATCAACTAATAGTTGTAGCTAGACATTAATTAATATCCCTCTTCGCGCGAAATATCCTTAACGAATCCTCACTACGACCAACAAATCATAGAGTCCACTGCTGCTTCATAAATACATCGATCCAGTCTGCTCCACTTTGTGTTCGACATATTTCCGCCATATGGTCTAACATCGACTTAAGCCAGAACTATACGATTCAGTAATTATATCGCATTCGGCGGTTGGACAATGAAAGTCAAATAGCGACGGGACAAAGGAAAAAATACACGTTCATTGCTATTTAAGAGTCAGCAGAACAAATCAAAATCTTAGTAGATTTAATAAAGTCTTAATCAATTGCTCACCTCAAGAACAGGGCAAAGAATCTACACAAGAAGGGGAATTAAATCCCATAGTAACTAAACGGGATCCTATTTTCTATTCATACAACAGTCAACGAATATACGATTCACCATAACTACCACATCCACTAAAAGGATGATATTTAATACCGATACTAAATAAATGTGTCGGATACAGCCTATGACCATTTTTAAATCTGCAAATAAACGAAATCAAATGTGACGTACAATCTCTTATAGATACATATGCTAACGGAACTTCCACTCGGGACGCTGCTAATGGGGAGCCTTATCATTCGTCACAATAACGGCGCAACTAGATATTAGAATAATTCGGTCTTCAGGAATCTTTTAGGGCGCCAGTTCCGTTTAAAGTGAGACCTCAGTTTGAACTGATGTTGTTATTCCGGTCCCCAGATACTTTCTGAAAGCTCAAGTATACTCAGTGGAAAGTTAACCATGTGTACTATATATTCCGGGTACCTGTAATTGAACTTAATATTAATTAGTAAAACAACATTTAAGTTTTAACAAAACCGTGTATTGTTCTTCTACACAAAATAAACAATTGGAGAACGAATATATATATATATATATATATATATATTCAATTAAATAGTAGTAATCAATTAAATGAATAAATGTTAACTAAAGTAAGCGGAATTCAAGAGGTCTCATATTAAACGCTAGAAAAACAACATTATAATTAAAACAAAACGGCGCATAGCAAAACGGTAGTGCACTAATAATAATATTAACGGCGCTTAGCGAAATATTAATGGTGCTGATATAGTAGAATTTAAATGCGGTGACCAAATAATAATAAGGAAAGCAGCGGAAAATAGCGGTAATTTCAAGTACGCAATGGAAATGGTAAAGCGGAAGGTATAATCGGAAAATACTGCGAGCACTAACGTCGCCTTAAGACCTGACGTGACTGTATGCCAAGCGAATGCAACTAGTTTCGCTAGTAGTATACAACATGAGCGCATAGCGTTATATTAAGAACTAACGCTACTATATGCCAGTGACTACCACTAGTTACACCAGTAACATGCACACTTAGTTTAAACGGTGAGACATGGTAGGTACTATAGGCACGTACTGTTGCATGAAGCAACTGTATGCTGTATGCAAAACGAATGCCACTAGTGTCGCTAGTAGTATACAACATGAGCGAGTATCGTTGCATTAATAACTAACGCTACTGTATGCCAGTGAATATCACTAGTTACACCAATAACATGCGCTGTCAGTTTAAACGGTGAGACAAGGTAGGTAGTATAGGCGTGTAGCGTTGCACTAATAACTAACGCTACTGTATGACAAGTGACTACCACTAGCTTAGTATGTATGCAACGTCGCAATTTGAACTGACGTAGTGATATACACTTTAGTACGTAGGAAAGCGATTGCGAGGAAAGGATAGAATATAGCTATTCAAACACACATACATCACATGCATACGGTATAACGGAAAAAGCTATTCAAAACACATGCGAAATAACTAATACAACGTAAGCTATATAATGTTGCTTACCACAACGTATGATTCACTGCTGGTAACTGTCGCTGGTGGCTATTCGGTGTTGTTTCTCCGAATAAATAGCCGGCAAGGTCTCGAACTCGAAGACCAAACTTAATTGAAAATATACAAATCGGGCCTATTTATAGACCAGGAGCAATGTGTATCTGTAGCTGCTTGCCGCAGAACGTGTGAAAGTCGTCACACATCTCGTTGTGACCCATTACGAGTATCCATACAAAACAGTGTGCTCGCGAGAGTTGAAACATACATAAATTATAACATCATTAACAATACCTAATACGCACAGAACAGAAATGAAAAGATATAATATTATTTCGGTGCATACCAGCCATCATCCACAATATATATTCATACACGCTTACGTACGATAACACATAAGGCCAAGGATCATTTCTCTCTCTATCTCTCTGACATATGTCTCTCTAAAATTTCACTCTCTGATATATTGTTCGACTATCATGGTTCGTGCGTGCACAATTTGTGAAAAAACAGTGGGTCGCTATGACGACTATTTACAACGTGCTACCGACAATACCAATCTGTTCCATATTCAATGTGTTGAGATCACTATTCAAGAATTTCAAGAATTGAAAAAAATCAACAACAATAAATCATGGATATGTAATAAATGCTCATTATGCAAAAAAGCAGACACTAACATACTGTCAAACAGTGGCAAAACAATAAAAACGAAGGCAATATTACAAGAAGAGGAAGTAAATATATCGCTTCAGGATCACACAGTGCAAGATAATCAAAATGTTAATAAAGAAGTAAATAATTCCGTCGACACCGAAATTGATGTTATAGACAAAGAACAGTCTAGAAACTCGAATAACGGGTTTATAACTGTACCAAGAAAGTATAAAAAAGATAAAATAATAGAAACAGCCCCTACGTGCAATGATAAAAAGATTTCATGTGGCTTGCCCCCAAAGACAGCGTGGTTACATGTATCAGGAATTGCTAAGGACATAACCGAAAATTACTTGGCGAATTTTTTAAACAATACATTTGATAGCATTGACTTTGTCTGTGAGAAGATGAGAACAAGACATCCTAATCCATCATTCGCCTCATTTAAAGTAGGAGCTAACTTATCACTACTTAAGAGACTCAATGATCCTAGTTCATGGGAAGAAGG
>WYDF02311895.1:0-10182 GCA_009867245.2 Adranes taylori
TTGAAATGAAAATAGTCGGAGATCTGCTGCGGCAAATTTTCCAGAAAGCGTATAAACGAAATGCATCAAATTTCAACTGAAAAAAACCATAAAATTGTTTTGCTACAATTTTCGATCGTAAACAGCGTACAAAAAAACGCGTACGATAAATCGAAAATATTAATAGTTCATGTATAAAAATCATTCAGCGCATTTAAACGCGAATAACATGTAAATCTCTCTTGACGTAATTTTTTTTTTATATATTTTGTAAGCAGCGAATACGGTGCCGTTTTTTGTGACTATCCTGTCTTTTCCTTTTCTCTCGTTTCATTTGCTGAACGAAATCGTTTTTTCTACGAAACTTTGAATGCGAGGATTTTTGCTCGTAAACATTTTGCAGCTCGCGAAAGCCTTTTCTTTCTTCCGCTTTGAACGAAGTAATGCTTCAACACCGAAGTTTTTTCCGTGTTTAAAGAATTAAATGGCATTGAATTTATTTGTTATACTGGTTGCTAGTAACAAAACTTTATCTTATAATAATTGGACGAAGAAAAATAAATAAATTGGAAAACAACTGAATAATTGCAGTGTTACATGTTTTCTATGCACCTAATACTTAGACAAAATTAAATTTTATTGTGAACATTGTTTCTAAACGGATGGTATGAAATTATTGCAATAAGATAAAACAAGATATAGATCTTACAGTGCATGAGGTGCAACCAAGTAGAAATTTGCATTGTCGTATACTATATTATTTAGAACAGCCGGCAGCAATGAGTGAATTTACCTTTTAAAACAGTGACCCTCAAGTTTTGATTGAGCAAGATGGCTCAAGTGGAGCAAAAATTTCAATTGTATTAAAAATATTGACATTTTATAATTAACATAAATCATAATGCGGTATTTGGCGAAGAACGTGTATAATTATGATAGATAATCATTGAATGTTTATTCATAAATAACATAAGTTTCTTAAAGTTCATATAATACTGTACTAGAAAGTTTATAAAGTTCAGAAATACTACCTATATCAAAATTGTCAATCATAAATCAAAGTAAAAGATTTTATAAAGTCAGTTTGAATTTTTGAATATAGTGGGCTGATTTTGACGAGAAAAAACTTAAAATATTTAGGAAACACATTGTATATTTTTTATCTTTTGATTGTAGTTTTGATTCATGGTATAAGGATCTATAGAGGTATAACATTCCAGTGTACAAAAACGTGACCAGTTTGCACATAACGTCACTCAGAGTAGCGCGACATATGTATTTATATAATTGGTATATATTCCCACATATATTTATATATAATTTTTGTTAATATTAACTATAAATGATAACTTTTCAATGTAAGAGACATTGTAAGAAGCAAAATTTTCAAAGTAATTTTGCAAATTAATACAAAGCTGATAGAGATACAGGGTCCAACTGATAGGAGCAGGTAGAGGTTAATAGGAAACAGCATCTTTTTTGATATAAAACAATTGAAGTTGCAATGAAAAAATAAATTCAATATATAGATATGTAAAGATAAATATACAAGTCATATCAATTCAATAATATAATGGACAGCTAAACATAAGAGGACCAATATGTTCCTCTTAAGTGATAGACAATAAATATATAAAAAATATATAATGAAAGGTAGAGTGTCATTTTATGTTCCTCTATTTAGTAAATGGGTTAGAAGAAGCAATAAATATATTAAAGACCCCCTAAATGTGTCACCATGATATCGGACTCTCATTAATTCAATTAATTAATAATCGCAATAAGCAATTCCTTAATAAATCATAAATTAAGTGAGAAATCCTCTAACAATATATCTAAATTGACTAACCTAATTCATCAAAGAAATATAATATGTATAATTAAACATAAGCTAATATATATTAATCAATCAATTAATCGTAGTAAATTAGTTAAATTAAGAAGAATATATATACATATATATATATATATATATATAATCCAAGATGAAAAGCTTTGTACTTACCCAAACGACAAGCGGCTTTTTTTATGTATGCAAAAGTGCATTGGCGTATTTAAATTTTATGATATTATTTTTTTATGAAGGAAGGCCGTTTAACGTATATTCTTCGATTGTCGGCTTATGCAAGTTTGGACAGGAAATTTCATCCTACCACAATTCTCTGAATGTTCTTTAAGCTTTTTACCCTTCCGGCGCTTAACAATCTGAATTGGATAATCTGATTGGAGTTTAACGTATTTTTGAGGGAGGCGTTTTACTATGAGATACTTTGATATTTTGGCCACATCAAGCTGCTATTTCCACCGATGGTGTGACCACCACCTATTATAAACTACTACTGCCTGCATTTTCACTAGATAACTGTCAACGAAATAATGCAACTTTGATCCTTACATTTTCTTTACGTATCAGGAAGAAACTATTGATTGCTCGGAAGTGTAACCTTCCTAAAAATTGTAATCTTCCGTCTTTTTTGCGGCAGACGGCGTCGAAAACCATCGGCTTAGACAACAATCCACAGCTCAACGGAGCAGCTTCCTTCCCAGAGAATTCGCATAAAACGAGCCATCCAGGCCAGTGATCGCAGAGACGCAATTTTTGAGTTATTGTCTTTAGATGGCTTCGACAACCCAATTGCATTAGTCCAAAGCTTTAATTTTGAAATAAGACCTAGCAAATTCCTCTTGGTCAGGGAGAATGATGGCAGCCAGTGTTGATCTGATCTTAGGCGTTATAGTAAAATTTTAAATATTCAACTAACATATTAAATCTACAAAAATAAAATAAGTAAATTAAAATTCTAGAAAATAAAATTCAACTTCTGCGAAACAATAAAAAAAAGGTTAAGTATCCGACGACACATCCTCTGATCAATCTTTCGATTCCCAATTAATTATCATTTTCTTCTACTCTTATTCTCATACTATTTTCCCATTATCCTTGACATCGATGCAAGATATGGAGAGACACACGAGAAGAAGACGTTTTCTAGAACGAGGACATCTCCGACGCCAATTTCAGTATTTCGCCAGAGGCCAAATTCATTCCTACCTCAACAGCGCATCGATAAGGTTCTACATCGTCAATGCTTCATTCGATCTTCATCCAGGTATTATTCAACCAAGATTCATTTATTTAATCCAGTCAACTTCAACGCCGTTGGTACAGAAGAGAAATTTCGTTTCAGAACCGTACTCATAGCTGAAGACAAATAATACACTAAAATACGAAAATCATATTTAGTTCGTCACTTTTTATTTACTTAATTTTTTTTAAATTGAAGAGCTGGATCAGCCTAACAAATTTTGAATTATATTTAGAATCAACATTATTGTCAGTCATTTAAAACCTCTTTCCCCTTCTCCTGTCCTCTCTATCTTTTTTCTAACGTATGTCTATCATCATTCCATTCCTTTTTTTGCTTCATCTACGAAGACTTTCCAGTAGCCCACCTTTGCTCGTTTTCCTGTAGTGCTCACCTATCTAGCCATCTCATTTATCGTCCTCTGTATCTCCCTCTCAATTCTTCTTAAATCATCTTTCATGTAATACTTCGTACCTTTCAGCTGATTATTCCTCTTCATGATTTCTATTTTCTCCACCAAGGTTCTGAATATAATTAGTATAATTCTATTTCTCCTACCATTTTCATCCCTTCTCCCAATCCTGAAAATCTCTCTGACCTCCGTGGTCATATTTAATCTTTTCATTACATCCTTCCAAACGTACTTCAAGTTATCTACTTCTTCACTTACCCCAATCAGTATTCCGTTTAGTTTCCTTCTTTCCTTTTCTAGATCTTCTTCCGTTTTTTCTAATCTTTTTATTCTCTCATCAATCCTCTTTTTTATCAACTCATTTTCCATGCAAGCTATTGAACATATAATATATTTTCAATACGTATTATATATTACAAACCTGAAAAAGTTTTAGGTTCTTTGTAATATGAAACTGTAATACGTGCCTTTGATACAATTTTAAATGGATACCTTGATTTGAAATTCTAGGGTAGACATAGCGAGTGTATACTTTTTAATATAATAAATACTAACTATACCCTATACCCTTCTAACTTTCATTACGTTTTCATTAAAATATGCAAGTATTGCAGACCGTAAATCCTGATTAATATAAACTTATCTAATAAATTCTCTTCCCTGTGTATTTTCTTGTTAGAAACTTACGTTGCGTATCATGTAATGTTAGGCTATAATGTTGCTTTACATAAAAATAGCGACGCATGACGGTGTTATGGGCATATTTTATGTCCTAGTGCTAGATGATATAACAAGATAAGATTCTCTTTTATATGCATCAGTTTTGAATATATGTTTTTATCTATCAATATTGTAAAAATATTTAGAGAAAGATATTTAAGACTATTGTATGTATTTGTGCTAATAAGATACTATATATTAAAATATATAACAAAAAATATTTAAGAAATTTAAAGTTTTAAAATGTGTAAAGTTCATTGATTTCAGAATAGAGGTGGGTAAACCTAGTATTTTTGTAGAACGGGTAGGACCTGTTCCTGTTACTTAAAAATACTTTTGTAACTGTTACCAGAACTGGTCCGATTCTTTTTCATTTTTGTATCAGTGAGTTGCCGAACTCTAAACGTCTAAATATAAAGGAAAAACAGTATGAGAGGGAGAGGGTTGGTGGTGGATTTTGTTTCTATGAATTTTTTTTTTAATTTTCTATAATCATTATGGTTATACAAAAACAAATACCTTTTATGTATGAGTTTGCAAATGTTTAATTTGTATTGAAATGAACATATTTGAAAGAAGTAGTACTATGGTACTGAATTATCACTACTAACTCCAATGAAATTGTCTAAAACGACAACTCTATATTAGGATTATAAATATTTTTTGTTGCTTTCCCTCCCAATTTTTTAAATATCTAAATTATCTGAAAAAAAATATCTGAAAATTATCTGAAAAAACTTTATTTTAAATACTAAAGATGTTTGAAGTAAAAGTAAGTCGTTCCAAAGTTGGAACAGAGTGATTGAAATAATTAAACTAAAAATGCTTATCACCTTTATACAAAGTAAGCATTTTTATTTTATTCTGTATATTGTTTTTATGACGTGATCCATATTAAATTAATTAATGATAAATTAACGTACCGGATTCACTATTATGTTGCTTTCCGCGACTAGTTTCGAGGTAATAACCTCATCGTCAGACGTTTGGATGCTAACTGGTTTGTATTGCCGTTATAGATGTGCCTTTCGTCATTCGTGGTCAGTTTCCCTCGTCCCTTTGTTGCTCGCGCGCACTATTTCCATTTTTTGTTAACTTTTATATTCTGCTTGTGATGTAGTTTTTAGTTGCTTTTTAGTTTAGTTGGTCTGTTTTTTGTGTAAAATTTTAAGTGGTGTTAGTAACCTGTCAAATTTACATTGTCTTTGTTCGTTTAGTATATCCTGATTTATTTTGTGTTTGTAAATTTCGATGTTTTCTTTGATTTCCAAATTTTTGTGGTTGTTTTTTATAATTGTTATCGTTTCTTCTATTGTCTTATTTGGGTGACCATTTTTGATTAGATGATTTGCGAAGTGTGAGTGATATATTTCTGGTCTTCTAAGTGCGTATTGATGTTCTCTGTAACGTGGTCTGAAATTTCTGATCGTTTTTCCTATGTATTTTTTGTCACATGAACTGCATGCTAATTTATATATTCCGCTTTATTTGTACTTATCATTGTCTTTTGAAGCATCCTCTTCCATACATTTATTATTTTCTGACACTTGGGATTGAATTATTTCCATTCCCGTCGAGTCTATATCCGGTACAGGAAGCCTTGTTGATGCTGATGTCGATTCGTCTATCATGGTAGAGTTCACTGATTCTGCATCTGAATCTAATACAGCTCTGGATAAAACCGGCTGTTTTATATCGGAGAGATTTCTTTGGCTTTTTGCCCTTACGGCTCTGACGCCCCAGCCGCTGATGGCGCTGGAATTGTTCTAGAAGGATTCTGTCTTTTTCTTTCCCATTAACCTAGACTCCATAGTCTTTTTTCTTTTTGTTGTCACAAAAAAGGTACCTGGCGCGTAGTCCCTAGGTGTCATGCGCAACTGTCACAAAGCCTATCGCAAAGAACATGGGTTGCTTTAGCCCGATTGGACAGTCGTACGACTGGACTCCTCTTCCAGCAATTCTCGCCACATTTTCTTACTTATCTGTCGCGCAAATATGTATGAATCCGCGATACTAATTAATACAAGAATATTTAATAGGAATAATTTTAAATGTCTATTTAATTACGGGTTCTTCCGCTATTGATAGATTTAAATACAACTAATAATGCTTGAATAAACATTTCCTAGAATCTATCTAACATAATGTACTGACATTGAAAGGACGGAAAGTATCTACAAAGGAACTAATGGCATGAAGACTAAATATTTCGGCGGAGCCGTGTTCATTCCCAGAATATAAATATTACCACACTGCGAAAAAGGTGACTAATGTTTTTGATACCTCAAAATGTAAACACTGTTGCCAACTCATTATTTTTCGTATTTTTCAATTTGATATTTGGGATAGTTTTTCGTCAAAATAATTTCATTTCTCAGAATGAAATAAAACAGAAGTTACTTGTAAATAAAATTTTATTATATGTAACTAACTTTGTACATATAGAAGAAGATTCCGAACATAAGCGCGACAAGATAAGGAAAAAAATATCGTGAAATATCCACTCACCTATTTACATAATATTTAGTTTATTTTGTAAAACCTACAAATATTCAGAAAAAAAATATTATAGTTGATGTCAAACAAAACTTAATGCACGTCATTATTCTTTTCAATGAGTTACCAGTACCATGTGAAGTAAACTTGCTACAATTTTCGAAAAACTATAACAATTGTCAACAGCACACAATAAAAATTGAAAATGTAAAAATTCTAAAAGTATCCGAAAGCAAAGGGTTAGTTATTACTTCGACAGAAGTTATAGTTCAGTATTCATGTAAATCCAGCTACGAAACTAGAGCAGTAAAAGGTTGTTACATAATAAGTATTCCTGAGTTTTGTCAAATGAACATTACTGAAAAAACATTAAAAACCAATCGTACCGAGCTTATGGAAACTACATATAAACATTTACCAGAAATCAATATGGACGACAATGGTAAAAACATACACAGCATCCTGATTAACATTATTCAATCAAACTGGACGAAATGCAATCAATTCAAAATCAATTACAAAACCAAAATGAGTTATTAAATGGAATTCAAAATCCCATTATTCATGGATCAAACAGTATATGAACAATCCTGTACATAATCGTAATTTTATTTTTCAGCTTTTTAGGATGGAAGTTAAATTTATGTAAAAAGAAAGTTGTATCCAAAAATCGTAAATCAAAAATACAAGAAGTGAACCAAATAATATATGACGTTCTCCCGATCAATCCAGTTCTTCCGATAAATACCGTTCAATTGAAGTTATAGAATAATTTCAATTTTTTCAAGGGGGAGTTATAAGCGCATCTCTACATGTTAATTAATTATAGCCGGCAATCTTACTTAATAGAAACGTCTGTGAGATGACGTCCCCACCGAGGCGACACAATGTTCGATGCACGGAAGAAGCCATGTTATATAAAGCGACTTTGCGCTGACAGCTTCCTTGTTCATTTTAGTAATTAGCGTAAGAGCATGTAGTACATAGAGTTATGTGTATAATATAGAACGCGGAATCCATCTTTGACTTGGATGATATTGCAATATAATTAATTTAAATATTATAAATATTAATTAAAATATAGACCATTATTTGTAATCTTGCATAATGAGTTTAATAAGTATAGCTTAATAAATAAAAAAGAATTAAACAAGTAAAACGATTCGCTTAAACTTGGAATTTTTATATGTATTAATCATCTGAAATAAATGAAACTGAATTAATTAATAATGTAACTAGATAAATTGCTTTATCTTGACAAATTATGAAACATATTTAAGTGTCATTTATCAAAAATTTTTAATTTGTCAAAAATCTTTAATTTGTCAAATAATTTTAAAAATCAATTAATAAGTTTTTTTAAAAAGAAGGTCCACTGGCGTGAGACCTTAATTCCTGTACCAGCATCTAAATTAATTAATATAAAGACCGAAATTTTTTTCAAATATATAAATAATGAGTTTTCTAACTTTGAAATGTCATCTTAGGCAGGTAGTTTTTAGCGTAAATTAATTACTTGCTTACAATTACATTCGGTTATTAAAATATTAAAAATAAATAAATATGTATTTTTGTGTAAATTAGGTATTTTTTATTAGTATCTTTATATAATAACGTTTTTTTTTTCTAATTTAAATTCCCTAAGAAGAAATAAATACTACTATTTATTTCACAGTGCTTTTAAAGAACAAAAATTGGTAACAATGTTTTAATTTCTGAAAAATGATATTCTTTAATGCATATTGGCTTGGAAGTGAACTCGGCCTATGGTGGGAGAGAATTCGGCTTATGAAAAAACTACCTGCTCAAGACGGTAGTGAATTCGACCATGCCCAAATATTTATCGCATGACGCAATCTAAACTTTGATGTAGATTCTTTTCTGGATGATTAATTTATAAATGTTACTGATGAAAGTATGTGGGATCCAATATATTACACAAAATGGATGGCTCAGCATTATCTTAGGCTTTTGCTTGATGTCCAATAACAGACAAGCACATATATCTTTAGAAACAATCGCCGATTTCGCCTGGGAGTATAATGACGATAAGAAGTCCACAGTTTTATTTTTCTTTCCTAAATCCCATCTGAGAATTTCATGGATCTGCACCCACCAGTCAAACCTATTTTCCAAAATGTGTTCATATAGTTTACAAATTGTGGGTAATAACGCAATAGGTCTATAACTGCTCAACTTGAAACTATTGCACTTTAACAAATGATATTACAAACGTTGAATTCTGAAAATAATTTTGAGAAGCGTTCATTTTGAATATAAGTTGGACTTAAGCTATACGCACAAACATACATATAGTGGGCTGGAACTTCACTATTTAATATATAGCTACGATATAAAATTCCGAAGACCTCGGCTAACTACACCTCATTCTCTATATCCATCACTGAAGAACTCCCAGATATGTTCCGAATGTTCTTTGATTTTTCAGAAGTGAGATAGATACCTTTATCTTCCGCTGAAACCGTCTAAGACGTAAATACCAATAGAATTAAAACACATCATAATTTCTAATGATTGTATCGCTACTTTTTAATTACGGCACTCTTGATTAATGGAAAGATTAGCTATGTTCTATGTACCTTGTAAATTTGATTTATAATTAGTTAATTTTTGTATCATGTATAAAAAGTATAAGAAAGTAATACATTACAGATTTTTCTACATATCTCATTTTTATAGGACTTATAGCTACTATGCTATAAAAACCTATTAAAGCATACATATGTAAGTTGTTAAATACTTAAGTCGATTTAAAAGAGCTATATACAGTGCGGGATACACAAATATTTTAAATATTCTTATTTAAAAATTACTTGTATTTTGATAATAAATTATTATACATTTTATAAGTTGTAATTAATATTTGAAAATTTTAAATATCTGGACAACTATTTAATTTCTTAAGTATTTAAATTACTTATATATATTTGAATTATTTTAATTAAAATATTACTTACAAGCATATACTTTTGAAGATATACACATATCTTTGCTCAGTACAGGCCAAACATAAGCACTTCTACAAATATGAATGGAAAATAAGAGTCATCACAGCCTATAATGGGATTCGAAAATGTAGGACGAAAAGTAATATATGTTTTATAATATAATATAAATGTTGGGGTCTCAAATAGTGCATATTAGATTTTAGTGTCCAGAGCCATGTTGTATTTGAACTAACTTTCTGACTGAAAAAGAATCGCATTCTGATCACCTGTATGGTTTCTCGCCGGCATGAATAAGCATGTGGTTGTTTAATGTTGCTGTCTGACTGAAACTAGAATCGCATTCTGAGCATTTGTATGGTTTCTCGTCTGTATGAATAAGCGTGTGTTTATTTAAAGCAGCTTTCTGACTGAAACGAGAATCGCATGGTGTGCATTTGTATGGTTTCTCACCGGTATGAATAAACTTATGTTTGTTTGAATTCTAATTTTGCTGCTTGCATTCTAATAACCCAGAGTATAG
>WYDF02311906.1:0-14919 GCA_009867245.2 Adranes taylori
TCGGTATTTGTCACCTCCCGAGAAAAAAACCGAATGCCTCACATTATGAGGAGTATGGCATTATTAGCTTAATGTCCCATGTGCTGAAGGTGTTCTTACGTATTGTTCACATCCGCATATATGCTAAGTTTGAAAGACAAGTCAGCCATACGCAGTTCGGATTCAGGAATGTTCTCACACAACGCTGCATAAGCATAAATGTCGAAATGTATGCGTATTTTATTAACGAAAAGCATTTGATTATGTATCACAACAAAAACTAGCTAAGACCCTTAGAGACATAGGTGTCTATGCAGCTGATTTGCGTATTATCACACAATTATACTGGAATCAAAGGGCAACACTCAGAATTGAAGGAAGCACATCTGAGGAAATGATGATAAAGAAAGTAGTCAGACAAGGATGTGTCTTCTCACCGCTCCTTTTCAACATATATTCCGAGGCCGTGTTTAGGTAAGCATTTGAAGAAGTAGGAGATGGAATTAAAATCAATGGCAAGTTAAGACACCCCAGGTGTTTCAAGAACAAAAAAATACCGTTAAGCAGTAAATATTATTCCGGCAAAAAGTCGTGGATGACCAGCATCAATTTTACTTCTAGACAATTTTACTGCAGATCCCAAGATTTCTAGTTTAAAGTGTATTGAAATGTTGTGTCTGCCACCGAATACCACTAGTGTACGTAAGTCATTGATAATTTTTACTGTAGATTACTACTGTATATTAAGAGCACTGATACCGCAGTGTGTATCCTGCAAGATTGCAATCGCTCAAGTTAAGTACCCAGGTTGTTTAAACGAAACTTATCAGGAAAAGATTGGTCCTCCGAATCTTTGAAGAAGAAAGCGATAACTTTGACTCAAGGAAAGTGTTACTTTATGATTCAATTCTTCTATAGAAATGAGCCTTACAGGAGCTTTGTAGGTTCAAAGAAAGAGCTTTCCAGCACTCTGGGATTTCAAACCACTTCACTGATGAGTTCACTTATGAAGATTACAACGTGCCTTTAAATGAGTGGTTACATAGTTCTCGACAAGTTTGAAAGTTGCTTTAACTCTGATGAAGAACGTTTGACAGCGGAAGTAATGTCAGGTAGCGAGATTCTAGAGCTCCACACCAACTACAGTGAGGATAAGAGTGATTATGAAGATGACGAAGAAACCGAGAACACTAGCAAACCACCACCAGAAACCTAACCATGTCACACTTTGTCGGAAGCGTTATTTCATTTAAGGCAGCTAACTACGTTTTGCATGCAGGAAGGGAATGGCGATGTTTTACTTAAACAACATTTAACAAAATGTAAGACGAGTTGCAGGCGAAGAAGGTACTTTCGAAAAAAATAGCCAAAAATAACTTTTTAACGCTAGTACATATTACACTGTAAATATCTATTTTCAATTACATGTGTTCATTTGACATATTTGTTATCTAGTACATATGATTATTATTCCTACTTTTAAATAAGAATAATAATTATCAGACGATATTCTATAATAAATTAACTTAAAATTACAATTAACTGGATTTTGTAGTGTTATATAACTCACTCCATCGATTTATAACATGAGACGTTTAAATTTGATTAAATTACTTTTAACAATAAGATAGAATTTTCAAAAATTATTCTCTAGGTCAAATAAAAAAAAATTAAATTTATTCATATAGTAAAAAGTCACCTCACTACCTTGTCTCGAAAAATCAACGTGACAAATTTACATATTATTAACAATCTCTTTACCCCCTTTGACTCATTTGGAGAAAATGTGCATATGATAGCTAATATACGATTTACTATTGAGTTTATTATACAATTGGTTAGTGAATTTCTTTTGTTTCTTAATGGAAATTTTATTAGGACCGGCACTTATAATCGATGGCATAGAATTGAAATAAAAGCAAAGAATTTCACATGATCTATAATGACAATAAGATCTATCAACTCTACATCTAGTAAGTTTAATAATTCCAGAAGACATCTATTATTCTGAAACCGGTTCTGACTAGCATTTTCTGTTGAGTATCAATATCGACAAGATATAATACTGCGGTACGGATATGAATTCCGTATTCAGTTTTTTCGATGCATTCTTATAGCAATCTTTTCTACATTAGAACAAGGAATACGAAGGGAAATAGATAAGGAAACATATATCTATCAATTTTTATTATATTTTAAACAAATAATTTACCCTATGCAGTTTAAACTATGTTGAATTTTGTTAAATAGTAAATTTCTTTATTATTCTTTTATTAGTAACTATTACAATTGTTTAATACTTTAGTATTCAATAAATCATCCTCGTCAATGTAAGGATATAAGTTCGTTTACTTTCCATATAGTTTTCCTTGTAAACACCACAAAACTAAAGAATAGTTATAATATAAAAACAAAAGCATATTGGAAACCGTTTGCCTGAGATTTTACAAAAAAACTGTAGCCACTTTTCTTATATATTCCCATAGAAATACGTAGATGACATTTTGTTCATAGAAAATATTACTATCATTGTGATTTAAAGCTTTGGTGACATTTTGCATATAGAAAAGACAATAAATCGAACCATTTGATTTACGACTCACAAATTGAACTTTATATTAGAAATATAGATAGAGCAGATGGCCAATAAACTTATTGCTAGATGTGCATTCTTGAGGTTAAGAGCACAACGATTCTCAATATTTTGTAAGTTAATTTATTATAAATTAAACAAAATTGTGTTAGAATACTTAGAATAGGTCATACTTAGAATAGGTCCGAATATAATTAGCAGGTGTAGCGTGAGTAAATTTAGTGTAATTAAATAAATATTTCTTCCGAATTAAGACCCTAACATTACGTAAATATTACTGTATGCTAGACAATTGCGTAGCGCGTATAATAGAAAGGAATATACGGCCAATTAAATAAGACAGAGAGAAGTGTACGCTCTCTGCGTTGCCTGTCTATATTGATACATGGCGCAGTTTCGTATGTTTGTGCGAGCATGATACTAGTATTTAGCATGGTTTTGAGGGAATATATTCCCATATAATCATATGTAAATCTGTCTGTTTAAGAGTAGGATATGTTAATACGTAGATTGTAGTAGGGTCCACTGTTCCACCAAGTGTGTGTATTCTGTGTGCATGGTCTTCTATAAATGAGCGAAATTATAAGATTTTAGAATTACCAGTTCCTGGCTGAAGAGGATGATAAATCCTGAAGCCTCTTTCAAATGAACTCTCCAATCTCCCAACAATATACAATCCCAACAGAAAGTGGAATTTAAGTGGGTAAAAATCCCACACTGTCGGATGCAGCGAGCATCCTTCGCCTTTTGAAGGTTTCTCCACTTCCTATGAAAAAAAAAAGATTTTAGAAAATCCTATCGTGGACAGTCGATCGAGACGGAGGTCAATTGACTGAGAAATGTTGCAGCTAACTAAGCTGCTCCGATATCTCATTGCCAGGAGGCGACAAGCAGAGAACACAGCAGACGACAACCAGGCGCGTTAAATCAACAAAAGCGTCAGGTAGAGGATTATTATACCGTAAATACACCAGATACCTGCGATCTATAAGCTTATTTATAAGCTATCATAAAGAGTACTTTTAAATACGTTATTCCAACGAGAAAGCATAAAAGAATTTAATTCTTATTTCTTTTCTTTTCCTCTTTTTATTTCAGCGGGGTGGTCCAGAAGCGTAGCCTTAAGAAGCAAGAAGAAAGAAATTTAGAAGAAAGAAAACAACATAAAGGTAGGTGCACCTGCTGGTGGTCGTAAGGCTTTCTCACTCGTGCGGTTCGTTATAGAGTACTAGGGCCTAAACGGCGAAATAAATTAAAAAACCAAATACAAAATAATTTTGCCGCTGGACTTCGCAATGCCCAACGGCAAAAATCGTGCGCCCCCAGGGACTGCATCGAAACCCACGAACACCAACACCAAAAAAAATTCTCCCTCTGGGGCACAAAGACCCAGAAAATGTTCATAAAACACCATCTAGAGCTTACACAAGTTCTAAACTCATCGCAATCAGGCCGACTACAAGGCGACCCCCGCTTATTCCCAAATGCACCAAAAGAATAACCAAAGGTCAAAAAAGCCAATAACTACGTTTGTAGGTTCCGAATCTGCATACAACACGCGCAACAAACACCAATCCGTCCCCAAATCACAGAACGACCAGATCACCCTCATCCCTCTCCTTCCACTCCACTACAAGGTATTTTTCCCCTGAACCACAAAAACAATCCTCTTAAAATACGTCGTGCTCTTAAAGTACACTTCTTACGTAAAACAAACAAAATGATTTACAATGCATTATCAGATCCAGGCTGAAGAGGACGATAAATCCTAAAGCCTCCTTTTTTTTAAATTTTTTAATCTTATGTACACAATAACGGTGGAGGGGTTTCAGTGGGTCAAATCGCACAATGTTGGATACACCGAGCATCTCTCGTCATTTGTTAATTTCTCCACTTCCAGGCAAAAAAAATAATTTACAATCACAATTAAGGCTAGGTGGCCACCAGTGACTTTATGTCACGCAACATTTTCGTTACTTTCTCCTATTAAAATTCGTGTGTGCCAACGAATAGGTGACTGCCACGGTGACTTACTTATGATTTTCAAGCAATTTTAAAAATGGACTTCAACGAGGTTGCACAACGACAGAATACCAACAGATAAATTTTACTTTGTTCCCGAATAATTGAAAATGTATCCTGCTTTCATGAGTTTTATGATCAATTTTAAACATTTAAAAATACAAAATACTTTTGTTTAAGGTTCGGAGGTTTATTTCCTTCTTGCTCAGGAAATATTTATTTAGTATATATCAAGTTATTAATAATAAAAATTCTTTTAAGTGCAATAAAAAATATTTGTATAATAAATTCGTATTTACTGAGATATTTGTATTCAGTAATTTATATTCAGTACAACATTTTCAGTAATTCATATTTATATTCAATACAACAGTAATATTGATGACGCGTTTTTTGTGTCATAGCTATACTCGGTAATTCAGCGCGCGCAAGGATCTGTCATGACAAAATTTTCTAGAATTTTTGTACCGAAAGACTACTAATCCTTAAGCAATAGCCTACTACAATAACTTGGACAAGAAGTAGTACCCCGATTCACATACTAAAATGCCGTAACCTTTATTTCTGTATTTAAGCTAATTTCCAATTTCTGAAAACCTTTTTTACAGCGCTAAGAAATCTCAACAAAACTCTTCTCGTATCGATTACAAGCGTTAGTCAGACAATTATCAGAAAATCAGACAAAAAGCTTTTTTATTTATTTAGCCATGCGTTGGATAGCAAATGGAAAGTGACTTATATGTTCTAAGCATACTTTTAAATAAGTTAAAATGTAATACAATATAAATTACTTCATTTAATTCATTTCTTTGAATAACAAAATCCTTGTATCTCTTTAGCTAAAGATAATATATTTTGGAGATAAAATGTTTCTTGCTATAAATGACCTATTTATGATGCTATTTATACACAGTGCCAGGCTGAGGAGGATGACAAATCCTAAAGCATCATTTAATAAATTCACCAACTTCCTAATGTACACAATCCCAACAGGGAGCGGCGTTTTAGTTTGGGTAGAAATCTCACACTGTTGGATGCACGGGCATTCTTCACCTTTGAAGGTTTCTCCACTTACCTACGCCAAACAAAAGAGAATACTACTTATAATCATACATAAATTACTCTAATAATACATAAATAAAAATACCTATATGTTTAATTTTATATTGAAAGCTTCATGCATATGCTTTATGCATTATATTTTATTTTTTTACTTTTGAACGAGTTGAAAATGAAATTACGCATCTTTTTGCTATAACTGATTTCCCTTGCGGAAATTGTGTCGAAGTGTAGAAGTCCTCGTTAGATGCTACTGATGTTTTTGTAATTAAATTGTCAGTTGCTGGAAAATGAAATGACCGTTAATTTAATATAATTACTTCGTCTGCTCGTGCTAGAGGGAGTCTAGAAATAAACAGCACACTGGTTCACATTGCGCAAGATAAAGATCAAAATGCAGATTATGAATATGTTCATTAATAGCTGTGTTTACATTTCCATTTTATTATTTTATGTCGTACTTTTATTGCAGGTTTTAATAATAAACCTTCCTAATCCAACCTATCTATTAGCATCAGTGTTTTTCGCGGCAGCTCGTAGAGAAGTTAATATTGGATCATGTGCTTCAAAATTTTTCTCAATTTTTTTTAAACAGTGCCTTACTGTGGTAGTGAATCTGTAAATAGTTACGAAATACAAATCGATATAATAAAGGAAAGGAAGAACGTCTCAACGTCTCTAGAGTCAAGCTATGCGTAAGTCATATGTAGGAATTTATAAAAAAGAGAAAGCGATGAAAGAAGAAATCAGAGTTTGGATAAAACTGCCACTGCAAATATCAATATTTTTATAAATGCTCCGATCAAGTTGAGGAACATATTAGTAAAATATTTAATAACATTGGCGTAGAGGCAAAGCAAGATTTACATTTGGATGAATATTTGGCTGCATAGCAATGATGCAGTTTCAATAAAACCGATAAAATCTGGTGGTGGTCGAAGTAGTTGTTGTGTAACATGTTAAAGACCTGTACTCTCAAAATTAAGATTTGTAAAAAAGCTTTTTCTCTTTTGCATGGCATAACACATAAGTGCTTGAACGTATCATTAAAAATTTAATATATTCCTGTTCCAAGAGATATCCGCGGTAAGCTTTCCAACCGCCCCAGCAAGATACCGACTATCAGCAAAATGTGCGACTTCCTTACATTTCAAGTAGTGGGGTATTTTTTTAACAGAGAGCTTTGGAAATATAACTTTTGCGTATATCCTGTGCGTTTTTCTGAAGAATTAGTAAAAATTGAGCTGCCTGCGTTTTGCGCCGGTGTCTAAAACGGGATTTAAAAATACCAAAAAATAAAGGTCGACTTTCATCCAGATTACAATATTGGTCTATCTTAGCGGATACAATTAGAATCTATTCCTTACAAAAGTCAAAACGTTTGCTATGCTGTCGAAAATTTGGTGATGTAAGTAACCATTTCGTATAAAGCACTAAACATTTCGTGCACATCGCACATACTATAACTAAACGTTCCGTACATACGATATAAATATTGAATACAATGCATTAAAAACACGCCTACACCAAAAGGCTATCATAATTATCAATCGCATAATAATATCTTCCCATCAATAATCACACTCTCAATGCCGGAATGAGAGACCCATTTATTGAGTCAGTCAGATGCTCTCACCTTTCCCTGCAAGCGACAGACAAAAGATGGCTCGTACAAAAAGAAAGCTTATTCAAGGAAAGTATTGTTGAGTGTTATATCGGTATTTCTATAGCTTCTTCCTATCAGCTTGCATGTGTCCACTGCTGGACATAGGCCTCCTGTAATTTGTCCCATTTTTCTCTATCCTGCTTCCCTGCTATGGTCTTGGTGTCGTCTAACAATCAGTTTTGCGGTTCTCCTATACTACGTTTCGTGGTTTTCGGTGTCCAATGCAGCAGTCGGTATGTCCATTTTCAGGGTCGGATCTAGTTACGGGCCTACCCAGCTCCATTTGAGAGTCGCATTTCGAAGCATGACTTCGGTGACGCCGATTTTTTTTCTGATTTCCTCGATCTTCATTTTGTCCCTCACGTTGATGCTTAACATTGCTTGCCCCACGCTGTGTCACTCGCAGACGGTTTGCAGTCTGCTCCGTTAGGCTCAATTCCCGCTCTTTGGTTTTCCTTTCCAAGTTTCATTTGGTGTCCGAGATAAACATATTTATCCACGCTCGTAATGAGTTTTCCATCTGGTTGTAAATGAATCGGTGTTTTGCTCATAAGTTTAGTTTTGCTGATGTTCGTTTTTAGTACTCTAGATCTTGATGCCTGATTTAATTCTTGGACCATGGTTTTGAGCTCATCGACGTTCGAAGTTATTAGGATGATGTCGTCCGCGTAACGTAGGTGGTTGAGGAATTTTCCATCAATATTTACGCCTTTTCCATCCCAGTTTATCTATTTAAATACATCTTCCAGGAGTAGAATAATAACTTGTATCTCCGAAATTGTATTTCCTTGTCTGACACATCTGTGCATTTTTATTTTCTTTGTCATAATATCGTCGTCAATTTTCACATGGAAAGTAGCGTCATCGTATATCTGTTTAAGAAACCTGGAGTATCGTGAGTCAATTCTGCCATTGTTTATTTAGGCTTTAAATATTTCAGTTGATTCGAGAAGGCACTTGCTTCTCGAAATCAACTAACGCCATGTGTAATGTAGTGTTATGCTCGGTGCACTTTCCTAATAAGATCTTGATGTTTTGTGGTGGAAAAGCCTTTTATAGACCGGCATCTTCTACTGGTTGGTAAAAATCAAGTTTTGTGGATAGCTGATTTGTTTTTGTGAAATAAAATCACCTGTGCATCATTCTAACTAGTTGGGATCCTTCCTTCTTCTGTGCATTTATCGAAAAGTATTTTTAACGCATCTATTAGGGCTGCACCGCCTAATTTTTGCATTTCGTAGGGCTGCACCGCTTATACCGTCTTTAATATTTTTTAGTTGTTCTAGAGCTTTTTTAATCTTTCTTTCGTTCATTACTCATTTCTTCCGAGTTTACGTTTAGAATTACTTTTACGGCTGGATCTCCTTGATTGAGAGTGTTGGTAATATTTGTGCCATATGGTTGTTCGTAGAATGTTTCGATCTCGTTAATTGGTACGCTTTTGTCGGATGTTATTTCGTTTTGAGCGTTTCATATCTTCGCAATTTTTGTTTTTCCATTTGACTTTAGAACTCTCATGTTCATATTTTCTTTAATGGTTTGCTTTATCACTCCTGAATTAGAGCGTCTCACGCCCTTTCCATCATTTAATAATTTTGTTACTTATCGCTCTATATTCAATAGATATACAGTCTACATTTTGCGTCTGTTCTATCAATTTTGAGGTGGCTTCGCTCAGTTTTGCTTTTCTCTATGCCTTTGCTTGTTAATTTATGCTGAAAGGTCATTTAAACTCAAGTTAGCAAGATGTTCTGGGCTTTTTAGTTTAGTTTCTACTTCTTGTTCATACTTGTGTGCATTTCGTCAAATATTCTCTGTGATTATTATGATCTTCTTTTTAACGAGTTTATACCTCTCAAGTTTTGTGTTTACGTTGAAAGTAGCCCTGACAAGTCTATGATCACTGTCATTGTGAAAACTATTAAGTACCAAAACGTTTGTAATTATTTGTTTCTTATTGGTAAGTACGTAATCTATCTCATTTTTTACAGCGAGAAATCTGAAAAATGAAAGTCTTAAAAACCTGAAATGAAACGCGATTTTGAGATTCGTGAAGAAAATCTATAGTAGTTGGAGTTCTACATCTGCGTATAAATTTCACTATTCTATAGTATTTGTTGTATGAAGTTTTTGGAGTTGTATGGGCTTCATTCAAAAATGAAATATTTTAAGTTAGCACAATTTTATCCACGTGCAAAATATATTAAACCAGTGTACATAACAAAACTGCGCCGCGTCGCTACAATGCAATTTAGTTTGCAATAATTCATTAACGCTGCCATTGTTTCGTAACACAGGCTCAAACCGAAGTACAATAGAATAAAACGATTCAGGAGTTTATACTGCCTTTGAAAAATATTACCTAAAGAATAATTTACATATGCAACAAGAAATTTTGAAATCAATGTTCATGAATGAATTTTTATAATTATTTAATATAATCATTTATTTAGTATACTAAATAATAATGTTTATTATATTTAGATAATTAAACATGGAGCTTTTAATTAAACATGATTTTAATTTTCAAATTTTCAGACATAATTTTGTCAAGTTTAGCACAATCTATAAAAATATTTTCGCAAAGATAATAAATATCAAATCCAAAGGCGTACAAGATACGCTTCTATCGCCTATATATTCGATGCTAATCCACCGGAAGTTTGTTTAGTCAAACATTGAGGTAGGTACTGAATGTTGAACATTCCATCACTAGAAATTAAGTGTTCCCAAAATGGACTAATTATAATCTAATATCCTTAATACCCAGATATAAATTAACAAAAATTTCTAATTTTTTTCTAAACTGCACACTCAGATGCGTTAATGACCATTTAGACCTAAACATGATATCTTGAAGTATCGAGACTTAATAATATAAGTCAATATTTATTTAAAATTGCATTTTCTGTATATTTGTACACAATTTTTAGTCAACTTTCACATTGAAAATTGTAAAGATCCATGTGTCTACGGAAATTAGATGTAACATGTCACATGTTTACAAAGAGTGGAGAGAATTTAGAAAAAGGATTAGTGAGATAGTACGGACGTACAAAACATAGAATTATTAACGATAATGGGAGACTGAAATGTTAGGATTGGAGAAAATGGAAGCACGTATTTAGGGACAGTTCGGGTATGTGTGAAAAAAAGGTCTAAAGATAAAGTAACTAATGTTCTAGGAAGGACGTCTCTAGAATGGATTGAAAAAGAGTAATGGACTGTAGCAAAATTGATGTACGAATGGAGATTGAGAGGTAGAGTTAACGTTTGAGTAAATAAGAATGTAGCAAGAATGAGGAATCAAGAATATATTTGAATCACATAAAGGTAGGAAATAGAAGTGAATCCGATCATTTTCCATTGGAATCAAAATAAAGTTTTGGTTTTGGAGGGCATGATGATATAAAGGAAAGCGTTCAAGGAGAAATTAGAAAATGTGGATACTATATGAGGAATATTACATAGGTAGTAAAAGAGGTGAAAAAAAATTTAAGCAGGAAGGAGAAAAAGTACAGTAAAACAAATGGAGAAAAAATGCATATGAAGTAGACGAGACATGGTTGAGGAAGAAGAAGGAAATAAGACAATGTGAGAATGTGAGAGAAGAACAAAACACATAGCAAGAATATAAATAAGGCTAAAGATGGATGAAGCAAGGAGAATATGAGATGTAGAAGGAGTAATGAGAGGGAAGAAAACAAGATGATTAACAATTTAAAAATCGAGCATGAAGTGTGGAAATATTTGGGAAAGAGAGGTTTATTTGGCGAAGGAAGAGATAGATGTATGATAGAACCGAGAGGATGGGAACATGCATGCAAGACGAAAGTGAGTGAGAGATAATGGATAAATTTATAGGATGGAACAGGAAACTAACCTGAAAAATTATAGATGAGGAAGAGGATATAAGTGTAGAAGTTAAAGAGGAAATAATATAAAAAAATGAAATGCGCCTGCGCTTGACAGGTTACCTGTTGAAATATGGAGTTATTTAAATATGTGTGAATTAAAAGCATTAGTTAGAGGCCTGAATGGGGTGTCACAATGAAAAGATGAAATAGCGAATGAATGGAAACAAGGGGAACTGTTTCCAATGTATAAGCGAGGTGATAAGATCGATCCAAATAGTTATAGGGAAGTGACAGTGATGGATAGCTTGTAGAGATTTTTTGGAAAGATATTGAATAGGAGGCTGGAAAAGGATGTGAAGGAAAAGAGAGTGTTATCAAATACGCAAACTGGGTTTACTAGATGTAAGGGGGCAATGGATAACATAGTAACTTTGAACTACATAATGCAACAGGAGTTTTGTGGAGGAGGGAAGGAAGGAAGGAAGGAAGGAAGGAGGGAATGAAGGAAGGAAGGAAGGAAGGGAGGAAGGAGGGAAGGAAGGAAGGAAGGAAGGAAGGAAGGAAGGAAGGAAGGAAGGAAGGAAGGAAGGAAGGAAGGATGGAAGGATGGAAGGATGGAAGGAAGGAATGAAGGAAGGAAGGAAGGAAGGAAGTTGTATATGTTGTTTATATATCCGACACCTGCATTCGATAAAATAATAAGTGAGAAATTGTGGGAGAAAATGTATAGAGTTGATATATCTGAAAGAATGATAAGGATTATAACAGAAATGTATGAGAAGACGGAAATGAAAGCAAGAGTAGAAGAGAAAATATCTGAGTAGTTTGAAGTAAGTAGAGGGACAGGGGGGTGGGGGTCAGACAGGGTTCCCCGTTGAATGCAAATTTAATTAAAATACATATGACCGATTATGGTATTAAAGAAAGGACAATTTCGTGACTAAAACCAGGGAACGGAAAGATATGGTCTTTGAGATACGCGGACGATTTGGAGTGTATGGCTAACAGAAGAGAAGAAATAGTAGATTTGATAAAGAGAGTAAAGAGCTACATGGATGGGGTATTTGAATTGAATATAGGAAGTGCAAAAGTGACGGTGTGTACAAAGTGCGGGCGTAATAGCAAAAACGATAATTTTCAGATCGGACGGAAAATGGAAAGTGGGACATCTAACGTTATCTTAAAATGGTGACAGAAAAAGTTAAAGTGGTGCGATGGAAACGATGAAATGTTTATGGGAACGAAAGTTTGGTGAATCTGTGAAAGTGGAGACTATGATTCTACATGTGTGTGTTAGAATTATTATGATGTATGAAGTACGGGCTGCATACGAAAGAGAGGAAATACACCTAGAATATTGTGTTGCATGAGTTTAATAGATATAAGTGTTAGATAGCAGGAATTATGAAAATGGAAAACTTTGAGAGGAAATTATTTATGGAAGAGGGTGACAGATTAGTCAATACAGTATATTTGGAGGAAATGATTGATGTAAGAAAAGGAGTGTTTAACAGTGTGTGATTTGGGATTAGAAAAAAGACAAATGAAAGGATAGGATGGACGTAAAATTGATGGTTCGATAAGATAATGGAACGCAACAATATTGATAATGAGGTGGATAAAAGCATATTAGGTAGATCAAAGTATTTAAACATTTACAAATATAAATTTATAAAATAGAATTATTAAAAAAAAGGAAGAGATGATGAAGGATGTGGAGAACCAAATAAAGGATTACACAATAATGAATAGTAGATATAATAGTAGAAATATGTGGATAAGGGTGGAAGGAGTTATGCCAGTGTATTTCATGTCTGGAAACAATATATATTATAAAAGAAGAGAGGAAATATGTATTGGATGAGAAACAATGAAGTGCTATGTAGTATATGTAGTAAATTAGATGAAAAACCTCGGATTCATCTTCTGGGTAAAAGAATGCGAGTACTTGACATGGAGCGAGAATAAGAGGGAATTAGGAGCGAATTGGAGAATGTGTGGCGAAAAAGGTGTGAACTGGAGAAAGTGAGACTGGTAAGGGAGTCGAAGTAATGAAAAAAGTTCAAATCGAAATAAATAAAGTGAAAAGGCAGGTTCAGATCGCTCTTCCTTCTTTCTATGATCTATATCATATTATTTTGGTTTTGGAAAGAATTTATTTTATTTGCATAGGATTAATTGTAATGCAATTTCGATGCCAATAATGGTTTAATATATATGTCTCTAAATTGTACTTCCAGAATTCACATATTAATATCTTGCCAACTAATTATCGCGTGTTTATTGGCGGAATGAAAGAACCATCAGTTGTGTCAGACAGATGCTTTTACCGATTCTTCTACAGATGCTCAGGCAGATGCTTCTAATATGTATATGATTCCATCCTAATTTATAAGACGTGAGTTTAATCAAGTATTGAGGCACTGAATGCTGAACATTCTATCAATAATAATCAAGTACTACTTCAGATGAGTGACTATAAACTAAATATCAATAGTTTATATCCAGTGATGATCCATTCTATTGTTTTGTATAGACAAATATTCCTGACTACTTGTTAAAGACTATTACTAGACAAAGTGGCAAACTCGTGTAAAAATTGATGGACTAGTGATTACTGACAAATTCCAAATTTGTAAAAATAAAATTAGATAAAGTCATTTTTAGAAAAACAGATGTTGAACCAAATTTTGTATCTTCTAAACTTACTAAATATTATTTTCTGAATCGCAAACTGAGACGTTAACATTAGATAATCTTTTAGCCAAAAACAAGGTACTTGATTGAGATGTCTTAATGAATCGAGATTTAATGATGTAACTCAATTTTTATTTAAAATTTCATTTTAAAGATTCACGACAATTTTATTGATGATTATGGAATTTTCAATAATGGCACTGATAGCGTTTTTAATTTACCGTTTAAAAACATTGGTCTAATTGAGTGAAAATGATCTGAAATTTGTTGTATTTAATTGAATACGTTCATTAGAATTTTTATTTTCTATAGTTTTAACTCTTACTTCAAAGTTTAAAATATTTAGATGTCAGAGTGACGTAACTATCCAGATTTACTATTATATTGATTTTACTAGAAGATTTTTAAAGAAAAAAATATAAAATAAATACATGTTCACTACAAGAAACACAAGAACAAATAAATGGCAGTAGAGTAATAAAACAAGTTCGCTATAACATATTTACTCCGTTTCCTTTTCTTGAACAATATCTAAACATATAAATGTTAGGTGAGGTTATTTCGAGGTAAATTTAATAAATCAAGATTCCTACAGAAGCATTCCATCTAGTTCCCGATATACACATCTACCATACCACTGAGCCCCCTGTCAGGTTTTGCAATATTTTATCTGACAAAAATAAAAGCTAAAAAAGCTTTTACAATGTTATACCATACTGCACCCAACCGAAAAGAATAACTCGTTTATTAACGCAATGTAATATTTCTGAAGTTTATAAATAAGTAAGTAGAAGACAAGAAACTTCGTATTTAAAATTTCTAGAGAGTAGGTCCGAAGTTCTAGCTCGATGCTTTATACCATTCATAAAACTTTTATTATCATAAATACACACTACTTACTAAGTACGTAGCCATGAAAGTTTACAAACGTATTTTAAAAACACATAGGATTTAACATATATAAATATATATATATATATATATATATATATATATATAAACTGGATTTAACATATAGTTTACTCACGGTTTTATGTTAATGGGTT
>WYDF02311917.1:0-14917 GCA_009867245.2 Adranes taylori
GATAATAGCAACATTGCTAATTATGCACGTTTTAAATTATGCACGTTTTGCAGTGTTCAGGAGATACCTGACACTGCAAAAGTAGAATTCTCACATAGTTCAATGAATCTGAATTATACTATATCCAGACAATATCGTCATAGATTATTCATATAATATACAAGAAACAATTAAGGTAATGTTATGTTAGGTTAGGCTATCCGGTTCTCTATGATGCACATATACTAGATGCATTCCTAATATGACTGATTGTTCTAGATTTGAAAAAAAAAACGTAAATAACGTGTCATTTAGATGTCTATGAGTTTTGATAAGTAAGAGATTTGTCAACGCATACACTACATAATATTTCATGAATTATTAAATATTATTATTACATAGTAACGGGCTGCAAACAAAAATTCGCATAAAAACAAAATTCTAAATTAAATTAAACTGGTTATCCACCTCAACAAAGCAGAAGCTTCTCCTAGTGCTTCTTTAAAGATTTGTTCAGAGTATATGTTGAACAGAAGAGGTGAGAGAATGCCACCCGCGCATTTTCTCGCTGACTGAAATAGTCCTCTTTATCTCAGCGCTCTGATTCCAATAGAGATTGGTTATTATCCGAATATCCCTACCATCAATAGCCATCTTTCTGAGCAATTATATGAGTTTATTATGAAAAGTCTATTAAGCACAGACGACCATCCTTGTGCATATCTCTGCATCTTTGAATTAGCACTTGGAGACTGAAGATAACTTCTCTTGTGCCCAGTGCATTCCGGAATCCAAATTGTGACTCGGATATATTTGCTTTGCATTTGTTGTATATTCTATTGCGGATAATTTTGGTAAAAACCTTAGTAATGTGATTTATCGGACTTATTAATCGGTATTGATCACACATTTGTGCACTTGGTGTTTTAGGTATGGATACAAAGGTTGACCGCAGCTATTCCTCCAGAATCTTCCCTTTATAGTGAAAGGTGTTAAAAAGTTCTGTCGAAAATCAGGAAAATGGTCATCGCTTTCGCACACCGCTTTAGGATCTCGCCCTGTATGTTGTCTCAAGATGAATATGCTTTTTCCACGTCAGATCTTAGTATTGAGGGTCCAATCATATCGTCATCTTGGTCCCATATTATTTTGCGTTTATCGTTAAAAGTCGCTCTACGTAATTGTTCCACGTTGACACGTGGAAATATTACCGTCTGCGTCTATTAGTCTCAAGTGGGGTTGTTCGTTTTCTTTTTGTTGTTGACTCCTTGATCATTTTGCGCATGTTGGGTAGTCATATCTTTTGTCACATTGCTCGATCTCCTCCAGACAGCGCTCGATCACATTGGTCGATCACATTTCTCCTCCAGACAGCGCACTTTTACTTCTTTTATCTTTATTCTTATTTTAGGACTTTACGATTCGATTAACAATAATTACAATAACAATTTACACGATAAAATATACATATATAATTTAATTGATTGATAAATTGTCTTTGATAATGAGCATCTATGCTTCTAGGCCGACAAGAGTCTGAGAGCTAAGTTGGTTTTTTATAGACGAAACTGGACTAATAGGTTATAATCATGAGCGAATAACCTGTTAGAAGCGATAATTTAATGTGAGGAACAAACAAACAACAGCAACGTTCTCGGAGAGGAAGCACAAGAACTGGCAAAAAACAGATGACAACTTAGCGAGCTTTGAATGAGAATGATTTTCTGCTGGTTTTCTAGTTCTTTTAAGAGCAGCAGGGAGTCGAAAATACGCCCAGTTTAGCTAAGTAGTAGCGCATAGAGGGTTTAATGTCTTATTCAAAATGCGTTCGTTGTTAGACTAAAGGTACCTTTAAATCTTGTTTCTTTTAAATCTCCCAGAGTCACGTTTTGAATGGTGGTACCAATAAAACCAATCTTTTTGTACGAAATTTTTATGACTACAGCCAAGTTTGGCATTAATTAGGACTATAGCGAGGATCCCTCCAAGCGGCATATATTTGGAGGGGGGGTGTTTCATTAGCTACCTAGCTACATTTAAAAGTTAAGACCCCTTGTCCACAAATTCCTCGACAAAGTACTCGTCGTAAGATAATGTTTTAACAATCAAAAATTGTTAAAGAATTATCTTAGGTCTATTTGGCCCATCGATTAATGTAGTGTGAGATGTAAAAAAAATATTAACACCATATTTTATGTTGTTTATTTTCAACAATAATGTTTCATAACCAGCGCACATAAACAATGTTGCCGGTGGTAGAAACAGAGGTACCACCAGTGCTGCTAATGTCTATTTTATGGACCAGTGACAGTTTATCTGTGATTTATATTATAAATTATGGAGCACCCATTAATAAGTGATATGAATAGTCGTTTCAATGATCGACTGAATGAATTAATGTCTTCTAAAGGTCATAATACACACATTTTTACAAAATCTGTGTATTTGGAGATGATACAAAAGGTGAAATCATCTAAAAGTAAACTGACAAACAAGAAACAAGAAGATTATCAGAGTTTACGAAGATTCGATATTATGACGACATAATAACATAAGCAAAACTCCAGAAAAAGAAACGAAATTAGAAAGAGATAAAGAGTTACATCCAGATTAAAAGTCCTAGACACATGCCGATAGCACAGCTGATCCTTTAACCAATAAAGCTTTTGCTTTGCAAAATCGCATGTACAAAACAACTAATACTACAATATCTGCTACACATAACGAATATCTGCTACATGTAATGCTACAGCAAATGAAATCTTACGTTGACTACTTGCTATTCTACAGTTCTTGTGCTTCCTATTTATTATTTAGTGTGTAATTCCATTCACAATCCTTACATACAATCTGTATAATCCATTAAAACATGTAATCTCTCTATAGCTCTCTACACTCTTCCGCTCACCTCTCTTATATACCGGTAGAATCTCACCTCTTTTCCATTGTTCTGACACACACACATTCCCCATCCATATCCTATTTAACCCTCTTACCAATGCTTTCATCCCATTTTCATTCAAATATTCCAACAACTCAATAGGTATCTTGTCTGGCCCAGCTGCATCTCATTTCTTCATCTTGTCTATCTCACATATCACCTCCTCCATACTAAGTTTTACTACTTCACTTCCATCCTTACAACTTCCAATTTCTCTTCGTCTTTCCTTTCGAATTTCTTCTTCATTCCCTTTGCCAGACAATTATCTCCTACATTTCTCCTCCCAGTCATTCTATATTAACCAAAATTCTCTCCTTTTCCCCCATTAACCCGCTCCTTCTCATATATCTCCACACCTCACTTCCACACTTCAAATCCCTTACCATTTCTTCTTCTTTTTCCAACTTTCTTTTTATTATCTTTTTATCCTCCTCCGTCCAATTTCTTTTTGCCTTATCAATAAACTTATTAATATTTTACGACACAAGGATACAAATTTTACAATGTATTTTAAAACTTGGCTGAGGGGTATCAATTTTCTAACATTGAGCTACAACTGCATGGCACAGTTATGACATTATTGTGACACATACTAAACTGTACTTTAGAATCAAACTTCATTGATTTTTTGTTGAGTTACATTTTAGTTTACTGCATAATACATTAAGTTGTAAATTTAAATGTTAGACTTCGTCACAGTGGCCACAAATGAAGTTTTGACATTTTTTCCGAAAGTTTATAGATGTTTCCCGATGACATAAAAACATGTTTAATGAAATAAAAACAATTTATTGGTAATTGGTATTATTGAAAATTGCATATGATTTTTTTTATGTACTAAATACCTTTCACTTATAAACGCATTTACAAGAACAATAAAAAAACCATTGTGTACCTGGTAACTATTATTTTAATCTATTACGGATTGTAGTACTACCTAATAATATAAACAATGTCAATGACCTTTCAAAATGCATATTCACATAATTCAAACATCATTTTGATGTAGTAAGTGTTTAAATGGTGACATGTGCATCCATTCTGATCCATATAAGTCTTATTATTTGCTTATCAAGGCTATTTAGACACGTGTATACATGTTTCATTTTTCTGCTCATTATAGGATGACCATATAAATTTTATTGAACTAACCGCAACGCAAGCAATAACCTAATTATTTAACAACAAATTGACTTAGATTTGTCACCACTATTGAGTGTCCACTGCTAAATAAAGTGGTCTCCATTCGGTCCCATAAAATTTGGTTTTGGTTTTCACCCACGTTTTACCCAGATAATACCGTGTACAATGTCACCTTTTAAATGGCCGAAGTAACACAAGACCAACAAAAAAGATTCATCGTATTGTTGTATTCCGGTCGTCTGATTTTCTTTGCCAACCTAAAGCTTTTGGCCTTAAGTAAAAGAACAATTTCAATTGGCATTTCTTCGAATGCTGGATCAGTAGATAGATAGAGAGATAGATATAACCTTTATTGGCACCATTTACATCAATTACTCTACATCTGAACGAAAAAGAAAAATTCAAAAAAAAAAAAATTAACTGCAATACATAAACATAAGTTCCTAGAAAGTTATCACTAACGCTATTTAAGTCCCAATATAACTTAATCCTAAATCAAAACTATACAACTTAAATCTACAGTTAATATAATATACATAATTTTCTATACTACATTCAGTATTCCCTTCTCCCTCCTTTTTCAGTTTTTATACTATTTTCTCCAACTGTCCCCCCTTTCCCACCTCTTCCCTTATTCTTTTCTCTTCTCTGTCTCCCTCAATCTTTTCCCCGCTCCCCTGACCTCTTCTCTCCCCTGACCTCTTCTCACCCCTCTATGACTCTTTCCCTCTGACTACCTCCACCTGGGTGAGATGACCTGGATCAGTAGTTTGAAGTAATTTTCAATTTGTCCAAAATAATTTTTATTCCCACTTCTTCCGAGTTTGTACCTGAGGTCTTTGATCATCCATCGCATCCTCAGAATCGCATGATATCAGAAGAATATCATATGCAAATAATATATTATTTAGATACTCTCCATCATTATTGTTCCTGTTCATTTTAAAATCTATTTTTCTAAAGTTTTTCCTAACTTAGTTTGAATAAATAGTTTGGAAAAGATGGTGTACATCTGTCAGACGAATTCCCAATTCAAATTTTTTTCAGGATGGTAGATAATCTTCTCGATATTCCTAGTAGAATCGCAATATTGAACACTGAATAAATAACACAAAGAGAATATTAGCACCTCTAAAGTAGCTAGCGCAAATTGTCAATCATTTGCTTCATATTGCATTGATCACTTAGTTTAGGAAAATGTCAAAGTAAATTAAAGTTAATCAAAATTTTTAATGAAGAAAAACATAAATAATAAGTAAAGATATATTAACTAATTGAAGTATTATTGAAAAAGGAGAAAGAAAATCCTTTCAATCGCTTTTGAAGAGATGGTGTCATTTAGGCATCGTGAATAATAATTGTTGTCAAAACAAAGTTAAATCAACAAAAACACTAAAACCACATTGTGTCATATTGGAATAATACTGGTTGAAGGATAAAAATCCAAAACCAAAACTTGTTGTTGAAGAAGAAGTCAATCAATTGTCATGATTTGATGTGTTGTAAGTGGTAATTCCTTTTGTCCAGCTGTATCTTGCCTAGGGTGACTAGGGTGACATAGGTTGACTGTTGAGTCGGTTCATCGTGTTGAGCTGCGGGAATCGGTTCCAATTACGCCAATTAAAACCGCATTCTTGGTTCTACTTACGGGTGGTGCCTTAGGCACCATTTAAAAATTTGATCAAATAGTCACGAAAAGTTTTTAAAAATTTCAACAATTTTGCCCAAAATCATTATAAATATTATATTTTTATATTATTATATTTTTAATTTTAAAATTGGCTATGTATTCTGGATTCTACTTAGGAGTGCCTTATACAAGATAATCAAGACTAGTCTAGAAACCGGTGGGTTGGAGTTCAGTGTGACCAAATCACTACTGCTAAAGAACCTCCACTACTCGATTGGAGGAGTTAATATCTCAAAGAGACGATTTCGAGCACAGTGTGAGGGAATCACTACTGCTAAAGACCTTGCTGGTGTCGGGTTTTAGGTAGGGTGTGTTTAATACTCTTTTTATGATTAGTAATTTACAAGTTACAATATATATGACATATTTAAGATGAAAATTATTATATACCAGACTAGCGGACCAGGCAAACGTTGTTTTACTAATTTAATTAATTTTTTTATAGAAATCATAGATTACTACAACTTGTAACTAAGCGTCTCAGGTTAAAGTGATGAGCCGTTAAACTTAAGCATATCAGTAAGCGGTGGACAAGAAACTAACAGGTATTCCCTTAGTAGCGGCGAGCGAACTGGGAAGAGCCCATCCCGAATCCTTTCGCATTAGCGTAGAGGAAATGCGGGGCATACAAGACTGTTTTGATTGATACGCTTGAAGCCGAAGTTCTATTTGAACTGAGTGCTGCCGACCCATAGAGGGTGTCAGGCTCGTAGGCCAAAAGGGTTTATTGGTCGTAATCATGTGTCTTTGGAATCGAAGCAGGCCAATGCAGAACTTAAATAGTACCTAAATAGTATGTGAAACCGTCAGGAGTCAAATTCAACTTAGCCGCCTTCGAAATATGGCCGGGTTTATTGGCGTGTGAGTGTCGTATGGTTGAATAATCGGTACGCAGGCCGTGTCCATCCCATCCCATTCGACGGTCCGACTGGCCGTTCGTCAAAAACTAAGTTCGATTTTGTCGAAGCTTCCTTTCCGAATCGTACGTGACGGCTGGGATTCTACCAATTGAGATTCATTTGTCGCTTGCGGCTTTGGAACGTTCCGACGTATGCGTAGGTATGACGTGCTAACTTGAAACCCGTACCCAGGAAGTTCATTTTATAGAATCCGTTAAACTTAACGAAAACAATCCGAAGTCGTTTAAGCGGCTGAAGTTTATATGAGGCATTTTAATATTTTATCGGCGTCTACGCACATCGGATATAGCAATTACATGGTGAATTATGCATGGAAAGGATGAAGCCAGAGGAAACTGATGGAGATCCACAATGGTTCTGACGTGCAAATCGATCATCAGAACTATGTCTAGAGCCGTAAGAGCAATAGAACCATCTGGTAACTGGTTCCTTTCGAAGTTTTCTTAAGGATAGCTGAAGTCTAGTAACGATAGTTACATGCGGTAAAACGAATGATTAGAGTCATTGGGTTCGGAAAGTTCCCAATCTGTTCTAAAACTGTTCATGTACGTGTTTGCCATTAGCTAGCGAGCTATGTAGCAAGTGGATAGATAGTAAAGTCCTTCAGTGGAACATTTCTCGTAAGCAGAATTGCATATCGGATTCCAGAAATCAATCCATATCGGATTCCACAAAAGGCGTCAGTGGCCATGGCAGTTGGCATCAACTAAGGAGTCAACTGTCGAGGTTACTAGCCCTGAAAATGTATGGTTCTTTAGCGTTGTACTTGTACTTTACCGGAGCTAAGAAGGATTTCTAAGAATGTATCGATTTGGGATCTAATAGCTCGTTACTCATTGTTTTCTAAATCAAATTACTTGGAATTTTTATTCTTTTAATTCTTTAAACAAATAATTAATTGGCCATATATATATTTTTATTGAAAAATCTTTTCAGTGTTTTCATATTATATACTTACTCAGCAAATTTTATTCAAATCGGTCAAGTAGTTTATGAAAACATCTCCCACACACATGCACAACATTACATTTTTTAAAAACCATAATTTTTTAAGCCCAAGGATCTGCAAAATGTGGTTCCCTATGATAAAACAGAAATGTAAAATATTCATGAAACCTCAAACCTCCATGTATCCATATGTGGAATGTACATAAATAGCAGATAAAAGATAAAGCAGTAGCAATTCTAAATTTGCCGACACATTTCTAACAAGACGAATTAATATCCTAACCTACAGAGTGATGTTACTAGCTTTGCATATTTAATAATCCATTTTCTCTAAATTGTTACTATAATGTGCTTTTTATAGATGGAGTACTACTGGAAAGGTTGCCGACGGGGCATTATACAAAAATGCAAAAATGTTTCTTGCTATCAACAGATTAGAAAAAAATCGTGGACGTGATCGCCACCCCATTTTTCATATACTGGAAGTCCGATGTTTTGATATATCTTGCATAAAACAAAAGTTGAACCTTTTAGTTTTGTCTGTCACCTTTTAAGTCGCCTATGAAAATGTTTAGGGTAAACTAAACACCATTAATCTAACTTATAAATCACCTACCCATAAACCCTCCAGCCCCCATATTTGCCTAGGGCACGGACAGCTTTGGTGTCCGCTTTGCCGCGACCTGTGGGCGCTCTTGACTTACTTTTTCCAAGTATTTCACTACGGTGCTGTCAGATTTGCCATGGCCCACGACCGATCTGGACTCTCTTTTCGGCTGATTTCCAAAGTGACTTACTTTTTCCCCGCTGCCGGTTTTGAGTCATTTTCCCCCATGTCCATTTTGCAAAAAATGAGGTCCCTGAGTCTTACACATGTGCCCCAAGTCTTAATTTTCAACGTCGCGTTTTATATCACTTGCAGGGGCGCCATACTTTCTTCGACGCATAATACAATATACTATATCCGAGCGAAATTTCAGTCTTTTAATTTTAAAACTGAATTTCTCAAAAAACTAATCATTTTGAACCCCTCCCAAAATTATAATGTGCACCCGCCACTGATAACAACATTTATTCAATTGCAAAAGCACAGTCTATATGTCTCATACAACGTACAATACCCGCCACTGATAATAACATTGAGTTGCAAAAGCACAGTCGATATGTCTCATACAATGTACAATAATTTTCCTGTAACTTTGCATATATATATGCTGTCACTTAGGCCTTACATGTATGTAATATGAATCTTGAATGTCGATTGGCATGGCGATAAGTTGAGAAAGTTTAAGTTATTAAGGGTCATATCTTTGAAACGATAAGAGTTAGACTCGTCAGGTGTGGTATTATTTTAAATAGAATTGCAAGTGCTATCAAACAGTATAAAAATATATAGGGTGTTACTAAAAGGGTTTTTGAAAAATTTTCCTCAATTCGGTTCAGTATATTCAGTTATTCACATAGGGAGGGCCCTTAGACTTACATATGCTCCCCAAGTTTCATTTTACCATCTTTTTTGCGGAACAATAGTGTGCACCTTCCTACAAAATTTCAGCCAAATCGGTCCAATAGTTTAGGAGCTATTCTTGGTTTATTATATAACATGAAATTACGACAAGAAAAACAAAATGAAACAACACCTGTAATGTATCTTCATTCCAATGTGCAATATAAAAATGATATAAAAATTTAAACCAGTCTGTATTATCATAATATAAACACAAATTTATTCGCTATAAATTAAAGTAGAAACAATTAGGAACTATGTATCTGCTATAAAATCTGCTGTAGAGCATGAGCAGAAACTATGCCAACGTAAGGTCATTTTATGATATTGCTAACGGCATTAAGCAAGTCTAGGAAATCAGCCAACAACGCAAGGTCTGAAATAAAATGAGACAAGACTAGGGTTACCGGTTTTAATGCAAAATAATATAATATCATTTGATTTCATATTAAAACGAAATCATATGTTGAGTATAGTTATCCTTACTGTAAAATCCATAGTGAATGTACTTGGATTAGCTTGAGTTAAAGAAAAATCGGAATAAAATAATTGCTTATCTCGTTGGATTTGATTAAACATTGAACACTGCAGTATATTGAATTACGCATGGACATTTAGTGTGATAAAATCTGTTCAAAACGGATTCCGCAGAACTAAATCAAAGATCAGAAAAAGTATTGTGTCAATTGGTGTTGGTGTAAGGAAATGACCAAAAAATGGCCAAAAATTTTACTATAGACTGGATTGAATTAAATTTAAATAAAATCAGCTATTTGTTTTTGGCGCTTACTTGAACAAATCAGATTCTAGACTGCGATTTTTCGCACGCTGTTCAAGAAAATAGACCTGATCATTCGAAGAGAATTATGTTGATCGAAACGTGCGAATTTTGCTCACTTCAAGACGATCGGTACAATACCCAAAATGCGTCTAGTGAACGCTGTGCGTCCTTTTATACGAAATTAGATGTCAGAAGACTCGTCTGTGCATTCAGAGACGGAGACGGTGACATTCAGTGTAGATAGTCGTGGCTTGAAAGAAATTTGTGCTAGATAATTTTGAATTTTCGACCAATGGGGAAGCATCTTTGATTCGTTGGCAATTTAAAATATCAAAATTTCATTATCTTGTTGACACACTTGTGGTGTTATTAGCTCAAAAGCGGTGGTAGTAGTAGCTCCACGTGACCAAACGCTTGGGGAGCATCGCATCGAAAAGCCTTCTGCTAAAGTTCGTGTAACTAGCAATCAATAAGAGAAAACTACCAAACACAAAGCGTAAGAAGCAAAGCGGCTAATTGAAAATGGGTGAGTGAAACGTTAAGTCGGTAAAACTCATAATAATAGCTTTCGCAAAAAATCAGATGCGAAAACAAAAGCTGTCGCTGTAATAAACACACACATATCTATGACAATGCTTCTGACTACTCGTAAAAGTGCATAGCACAAGGCGGCATGCTTTGAGTTTTCTCCCGCGTTGTGCTTCAATGCGAGTTAGCACATTTGACTATATTTCCTCCGTGCTGAGCGGTGCATTTGATGTATTTATATAATTTTCGCGCCATATGAGATTTAATATGACAATTTATATTTACATTATTTGTTAATTAATCGTTACTAAATTGATTTGTAAATTTGTATATTATATTTGAAGAATTGAATGAAATTTGATTAGTCAATTTATATTATATTAGAGGATTACTTATTGCATTAATTAATTAATTGAATTAATCTATATTGGATGTTATTCGATAATGAATTGTCGCATCATTTTTCATCGTGACATTTCCAGCTCTCACACAGTACATCTAACGATTAATCATATTATTGCAATTAATTATAGAGAACAGTTAATTATATATAATGATAAATTATTACACTTATATCTTTCCCTGTATACTTGATTTATCGACTAATGATTTCTTTATGCATCGAAAGTCAAACAAAAAGTACGTGAACAGCGATTCTCATCAAGTCAATAGGTCATCAGGTTGAAGCCTTCAAAAACCATTATTTTAAGATGTTTTGTACCATCTTTTTAAGATGTGTTGAACCATCGTTTAAGAGTGGAAAACATATTTCGATAATTGGTTCAAGACGCATTGGTTTTAACATTAGTATAAAACTGTTGTCACGTTTATTTTTGGGAATGCTTGAGATTCTACTAAACTCTGCGCAACCGAAACAACGACAAATTGTCTTTTATAAATCAAGGCAAATGAAAGAAATGCATAAACTTAACAAAATGTGTTGAGAATTATTTAGGAAATGCATACATGCAAATAAAATTATAATTCATTATGATAAATTTTTTTCGTTACTTTCCTCCTGTTCTAGTAAATTCCTACAGCTTAATGTATTCACACCTAAGTACCTTTGCTACTATTTTACTAATTACTTTCGGCCATAATGAATTCATCTTCAATCAGCTCTTCGTTCTTCACTCATACGTATACAGCGTCGCACGGTACGCTTTCACCACCTATTGATTGATTACCAATCAGATCTATTATCACTGATAACAGCACGCTGTGCTACCTATTAGTTATCACCAATCAGCCACGATCCCCTCTGCTATACATAATTTGTATAATTAACGTCATCGGCTTTGTTTCTATCCGACGGAAGAAATAACGCCGCTCTTCGATTCCCATGGTAAATTTCTAACTTAAGCAAGGTATTTTAAATGTTTTTAAATTACACTTTATTTCATAAATGGAAGTTCAAATGAAACTCTAACTGTTAACTAACATTTACCCTTCTCGCAATAGTTTCGTGCGCTTGATACTTCTAAATTATTTAAATAATTGAGGACGGCTAGATCTTGTGAAAGATTGTTATTGTTAAGAATAGTTCGTCCCAACCACAACAAGCTTAAAAAATAACAATCGTTCACAAAATCTAGCCATCCTGAATTATTTAAATAATTAAAAAGTATCAAGTGCACAAAACTATCATGAAACTAAATTGGAACGAGGACAAATTGCCTCGATACACTATACTTTGTGAAAAAACCACAATTACGTACAATTAAAAAAATTTTATATAGATTTTATTATTAGATTTATAAAATATCATTTTATTATTGTTAATTAATAACAATTATATAATTAAATTAATTTTCCATAATTTTCATTAAGAAAATAAAATTATATTAATTATGAAATTAATATTTATATTTATACAATAGTAGAAAATAATAAACCAATTTTAAATTATAGAAAAATCTATAAAACATCATAATTAAATACTGCAAAATATCATTAAATAATTAAAAAGACGCACAACTTAAAAGATTCTATTGTTTCAACGAGTTGATTATAGAGATAATTTTATTCTACCGTAAGATACAAAAAAATAGTAAACATGGAAACTATTGTAGCCTATAAATCGCCTACCTGGGAATCCCCGATCCCCGTATTTGCTTACGGCGCGGACAGTACGCTTTGCAGCTCGACTCACTTTTCAGATCATTTCTAACAGGAACTTTTGAATTAGACTACCCGTAACAACCAGTTCCCGTATTTGCCTACGGCGTGGACAGCTTCGCTCTTGAAAAATTTCAAATTCGGAAGTATGGCGCACGATGGGAATCTGGCATGTTTTGTACTCCAGACTTCCCTGGACTTTTAAGCGTCTTCTAACAGTGGAGTCTAGAGTGCTTTGCACGACAGAATCCCAAACTCGCACGGCATAGGAAAGTCTAGCAAGATTACCGCATGTACGAGGTTAGGAAAAGAAAGAAATTAGTTTAAAAAATTAGGGTGGTAAAGTCTTCCCTTCTCCCTCAAGGGGAGAAAAAACACTCATTAATAATAAAATTTGTCGATTTAATGACGAAACTTAGCTTGAACTTGATCACTAGTTCCAAATACAAAAGGCAGTGATCAGTTCCAATCAACTCGATCACAAAGAAGGCCTCTCTGCTTGAGATTCTTTGAGGAATATTATAAACTTTACTCAAAACTAGTTTATCCATATTCTTCTCAAGTCGTGTAAGAGAATATTAAAATATCTCAGCTCTGGATAAAAAAAAATAGATCGGCATAAAAATCAAGTTCTTCGTCCATAGTACTACTAGGATACTACGTTATTTTAATAATAATAAAATAAACAACTCTCGTCTCAACTTCTTTATAATCAGATATAATTATGTGTGTGTAATAACATTCAATCTAGAAAGGATTTTATTGGCTTTGGTATTACACATCGATTATGAAAATTCGCCATACACTTTTGGTGAATTGACCAGTGACGAAAAACAGAGCAAAACATGGCCTTTTATTTTTGTTTTTAAATTAATATATTATAATTAATATTTCTAGATGTTCTACGAAATAAGTTAGTACAAGCAAAGTCGTACATATGTATAAATTTGATTGCCTTAAAATGTTTATAACTTCATTACCGAATTTGACAAATTTCTTAAATTTGATCCAAATATAAAAATTTATTCTGATGTAATTAGGGCAGATATTCAGCTAGGGAAATAACATATTACAGCTCATACTTGTATAAGTAATTTTACCGAAAACTGCAATAAAAAATATTAATTACAACAAACGCTATCGATTCACGCGTAAAACCCTTTTTGCGTTTTTGACAAAAGGAGTAAAGATTTAAATTTTATTTTCAAGAAACTAAATGATAAATCTTTGTAAAAAATAAGAGATTGTGGCCCATATTACTATGATTATTTTGTTAAGAGTATAGTGTTCTCCGCCGAAGAGCGCGCGCTCCGTATCCATTAATTACTTCATTAGTAGCTCGTGTTGATGTTAGCGTTGTTTACTAAAATGGATAATAATAAATGTGACTGTAAAAATACAACAAAAAAATTTATTCACGTGTATAAATTCCATACATGTTTGTGGAACTTCAAGTCTTCGGACCACAAAAATAAACAAAAACGTGACGCCGCATACGTTTCAATTGTGCAAGGAATTCATATTGCTTGATTTGAAATACAAGATGTAAAGAAGAAAACTGAAAATTTTAGATCGACGTATAGTCAGGGAATGAAAAAATCGAATGAACAAAAGAAATCAGGTGATGGGCTAAGCAGTGTATACACTTCAAATACAAAATGGCTTAAGGCGATGCAAGAGCTATTCAAGAATGATCTAAATCGATGGATCCCAACGGGGACGGTACCGCCCACCCGTGGTCGTCGAAATAATTTGAGGGGGCATTTTTGGTCCAAGACAAATATGGGGGGCATTGGGTACCAAGTTCTTTGTAAATATTTATATTGTTTTTCACCAGTATGAATAGGCTTGTGGTCGTTTAGAGAAGACGTCTGGCTGAAACTAGAATCGCATTGTAAACACTTGTAAGATTGTGTTGATTTAAATTACTTATTTGCCTGAAATTATAGTCGCATTCTAAACATAATATATTTACAAACTGAAATATACTAAATATAACAAAACAAAAACTAAATTATTAATAAAACAAAATTTAAAATAACTATTCTCGATCGTGCGGCACCGTCTACTGCTTTTAGTTTTGTAAACTTAAGTTTCTGTGAACAATAATATTAATTATATCAATATTAATTACTATTATATACTGTAACTATGATATTAATTAAAGAAATGATATAGTGTACCTCCATAAGGCACCATTGAATCATAGGAAACTTATGGGTAACTATATTATTAATTTAAAGAACTTTTTTTGAAGGGAGCGATGAGTAATTTGTTCTTTGAAAGAGGCTTGCCATACTTTAAGAGAACAAGTGTACCAGTAATATGTTTGCAGCAACGCAGATAACTTTTAATAGCGAAT
>WYDF02311928.1:0-14917 GCA_009867245.2 Adranes taylori
CTTATTATCCTTATTATCCTTATTATCCTTATTATCCTTATTATCCTTATTATCCTTATTATCCTTATTATCCTTATAATCATGGAGCCCAAAAATTTACGATGAATGATAGGATTTGATAGGTACCCATAAATCTATGCTGTCCCAGTATCACTAGTGTAAAAGTAACCTCTTTACCACTTGGAAAACTCTTCTTCTTTCATGATGAGCGTCAACGATTGTTATCTTTTGTTATAATTTTGCAAATGGAATAAAATTTGCATGTTCTAAAATAATGCTAAAATATTAGCTAAAAAAACTTATGGACAACATAATAATGGAAATCTGGCAACAGTATTATCCATTGCTTTGTGGAGTGGCATACGAGTTTCGCCTTTTGGAACGCAGCGAAGTTTGCTCTACCAATCGGGAAAGGACGATTGATCGATAGTGCGATAACACTCTTAATTCCACACGATTTGCGTCAAAACTATTTCATATGAGAGTGGAGCTACTTAGTTAAACAACAACTAGATTGACTTAGATGGAATGAAAAAAAATGTAAAATGCGCATTAAATGCACCTTTAATTCTATGACTATGTAAAGTTTTATACTGGTAGCAGCGTTTTCCGCAACTTAGATAACAGACGAGATAGGACAACAGAATTAGCCACGGTGGCAAGTAAACTATCTAGATGATTTTAACCACATAGTTTTTAATTGGCCAGCTTAACATGACGAGAGGAATATGATGAATGCACATGTGGTGGAGATACCAAGCGTTGAACAGGTTGTAGGCTTCGTGTTGGAATTACAGGATTGGGGTGTTGTGACATCGTTTAGAGACATCACCATAAAGAAGCAGACGCTTGCGTCGAACACAATCTGATACGCCCTGCTAGAAAGAAACTGTGTAGCCTATGAAATTCCCAAGTACCAATGTAGCGCTGGAGTATTTGGAGGAGGCTCCAGATGATACGTTCATAATACCTTATGTGGACAATGCTACTATAATGCCTAGAAATTTGACTTAATTTTAACGAACAAAAATTACAGTGATAATTTCCACTAATCAAATACATATACTTTAATTGGATATAAGTGATTGATGATTGATAAATTATCTTTGATAACGAATATCAAATCTTCTAAGTTGACTAGAGCCTGGGAACTAATTTTGCCTCTTGTAGACAAAACTGGAGCAATAGGTTAGAATCGCAAGCGAATTACCCTTTAGAGGTGGTAATTTAATGTGAGTAATTTAACGAACAAACAGATGCAATGGTATGTAACCGTCGTCAATTGACCAACATTCAAATTTCTTGTCGAGCAAAAGAGAGGTTAAAGCGAGATTTGAATGAGAGCGAATTCCTACTGGTTCTCTAGTATCCATACACTTCGAAGCACAGCAGGTCGCCGGAAATACGGCCAAATAATGTTATATTTTAGGGTTCATTCAATATGGCATTCGTTGTTCGACTTATAGTCCTTTTTAAAACTTGCCTTTTCCCAAAGTCACGTGTCGGATGTTGGCATCTGTGGTGAAATTATTGAAATTATTCCTGTAATTCCCTATAATATTGGTATTTAACATTAAGTTTTTAGTTTCCTGTAATTGATGATGTATGTTGTACGAACTAACTCAATGCCAATATTTTAAACTGGCACCCTATTAATTGGGGGCGGTTTTATGATCTATATATATGTACAGTGTATTATTTTGAGATGATTATTGTTATCTATTCACTATCTTAATCAACACTAGTCTCGATATCTGAGTTAGACTATCAAAAGTAAGATGTAAAATTTGAATATAATATATTTTTGAGTGTTATTTATTTTATAAGCGAAAATGGTTGTTTAATTATTCATTTCTAAATCCTACTTTTAAATTCATATATTCTCCTAAAGCGGGGATGTCACAGATAAATCAAACCATCTTTGTACGAAATACTTGTATCGCTATAGCCTAATGATTCTTTAAAAGCGATACCTTCATGAGTTAAATTTTCTATAAATTTCTTAAATAACAATTCTTAAATCTAATGGCATTATTATTTTCTTTACTATTGAAAATCTTTACTTACATTAAGATTATATCGAAATAGACCAGAAAGTGACACTTAATTCAAAGCAACCCCAACCACTTTTTAAATGTATAGAAACGGTTTGTATATTTTCAAATATTTTAAAAGTCCTCTTGACTCTGTTTAAAACAATATCCAAGATGAGAAATCTATGTTAAATCTTTTCTCTAAATGTAGTTTGGTTTAAGAATTTTCCATGGTTTCAAAATATCTTTAACAGTAACAGATAGGGGGAACATTATATTTTACAGTTAATTGTTTGTAAACGTAAATTGCATGTAGTTGTTTAATAGTATTGTCTTTCTGCATTATGTGAATTAATGCACGTTCACAAAGCAAAATCATTACGATATACAGCGCTAGCTGGCTAGTACGTGCAGAGGATATTTCAAATGTACAAAAGGATAACTGAATACAAGTTTACTAATGACAACAATAATAATTCGTGCACTTTGTATATGCTTTAAATAGATGGAAATATATCATGTTAAAACAGATCTGAACTCAAATGTTGAGGATTTTTAAATCATTTATTATTTATCATTTATTATTATTAAAGAAAGTTATTGTCGGATAGCTTCATTTGAGTTGCATAAGAATTTTATTTAACAATATTTTTTTTAAATAATTTGGAATAAATCTATTTCGAATGAATTATCAATTAAAAGAAATAGAGCAGTATATTATATTTTTGCACATCTTCTGCGGATTATAAAGTTTCTGTACATTAAAATAGCACATTTTTATAGATCTACTCAGCGCCGGCCTTAACGTTTTTGCTAAGGCCAAAGCATTAAATGAAAGAAATGCATAAACTTAAATGATCTACTAATAATGATTTGGCTAATCCTTCATGCAAATAAAATAAATATTTGTGCATTAAAATAAATAACGTTCTCAACAAAAATAATGAATTAAAATAAACAAAATACTTGAGGTCAATCTACAACAGTGAGAATAGAATTAGTAAAAATGGAGTTCATCACTCATCGAATTATTTCAACAATTGTTTATAAATTATATGTATTTACAGTTTTCTGAGTTAATACATTCTTTATCAAAATTACATAAAATTACCTTTAGCTACTTGACTCAATTATTCAACTAAATTATTTTTTATAAAAAAAACATGTAGTGCAATACATATAATTCCATAAAAAATTACCGCAGTTTAATTATCATTTAATTAATTTTGTTTCACAAACGTACTGAGGTTTATTTTGTAATTTATTTAATTATGATTAATTAACTTAATTGATTATGATTAATTAACTTAATTAATTATAATTAAATTTATTACTCGACTATAAATTATACTAATACTATTCTACTAATACTGTAACTAATACTATTCGATTCTAATTATTCTCAGAGCCGACAAGGGTTCCCCCTTTTATTTTTATTCGAAAAATGTACTTTTTTTCAACGCTCTTTCTGCACAAGGTTTTACCAGGTCGCCTTCACTAAACTTCTTCTAGTTTCCTACCAAAATTACAATTCGCTACGTTTTTTTAACGTATGGCAAACTGCTATTATCTAATGTACTCTAATTTAGTTACCTATCTCCTACTTAACTAATTGGTTTCGCTCATTGATTCACTTCCAATCAAATCCGTTTTTCTTACTCTCACTGATAACAGCGTCACACAGTACGCTTTCGCTGACTATCGTTCACCTCCCATCAAAGACGTTCTCCCTACTTTCAACATTTTGCATAATTAATGTCACAGAAATGATCTATTCCGTCGGCAAAAATAATGCTACTCTTTAATTCCCATTGAGATGTAAGTGTCACGTTTAAAATGTTTTCCATTATATATTATTTAATTAGCTAACGTTCACATAGCACTCAAATTGTTAAATAACAGTTCAACTTACCAAACTAATTGTGTAGCAAACAAACTGCCGTACAAAAGTATATACAGTAGAACTAAATTAAAATGAGTACGAGTACGTTACAATATTACACAACGGAACAATTAAGCCATAAACATTTACCGCAATTGTGGCAGCTTGGAAGAATGTTAAAGTAATATTTGAATTGAATTAAACAAGAAAACTTGAATACTTAATTGATGATGTTAATTTTAAATTAGAGCTGGTTTAGTTTACCAATATGCGGTGTGAATATTTAATTTAATAAAATTCTGAAATACTCAAAATAACGCTAGACTTAACTCATTTATTCTTACAATTAATTAACAATATATACAGAATAAATTAAAAATAAGCATGATACAGTTGAAAATGATAAAAGCCCACGTTTTGTGGAAAAGAATAGGAATGTTTAAATCAGATATTAAAGGAAAATATTTTATAACAAATTTACAGTTTAATGAAATATGTTTTGCGTATCTAGCAATCCTATTTGATCGATATTGACTAAAAAATGAATATCATCCATACGTATTTTGGTTTGTTTATTACACATGCGTCTGTCTGTTAAAATAGCTATGTTTGCGAAATATATCGTAGACATGCCATATATTATAATTGATTTAGTTTTGTTTATCTTTTAAAAATATAATAACAATCCAACGGTAATAACTATGAAATAATTTAAGAAATAATAATAATCTAAATTGAATTTACTATATTAAAAAATAATAAAAATAATGTTTTAATTAAATTAATATTAGAAAATTTCTTTAGGAATTTTCCCCTCTTTATCCTTGTATGCACAGTAACCTTCAAAATTTGAATTTAATATGTTATATTTATTTAGTTACATGTTCTGAATTTTCCTTTAATTGCGATAATTTAATTCAGACGCTACAATTAAACATATTTATTTTTTGTATAAAGATAAATATGCTGCATTATGGCCTTTTCTCGAAATATGCGCAATCAGATTGGTTGACGAAAAGAAACGTAACAAGATCAAATTTGAATAAAGTGATACAGATCAGAATTTTCATCACTAAGCTTTTTCATCTTGCATGATCTTCTTGTGTCATCTTCCTCATCCTCATCATCATGATCACTATCATTATTCGAGATAAGTCAAATAACTGTAAATGTTTTGTGACCCAAGAACATATGTGTACTTTGTACTTTGTGACGTGACTCCCACTCGCGAAGCTGTTAATGGAGAATCCTAGCGATTTGTTTCAATGTTTCAATGAAATCGCACATTGAAACTGTTGTTGATGTCCGTCCGGTCCTCATTCACTTACTGAGGATACAGGTAGCTTCGAGTCTTTAGAGTTCCCCAGATGTTCAAGCTCTTGCATGCAGCTGAAATAAACTTAATGCTAAGGAGTGAAACAGCATTAACGTTCTAACAAAACCATGTATTGTTCTTCATAGACAATATAAACATAGAAAGAAATATGTATCCTTAATTAAATATGAATAATAATCAAGTGTAATGTCGGTTAGCAAATAAACAGTAGCAATTCTATTATTAACAAAACAATATATAAAAGCGGTGTATAATAATAACAGCGGTGCATGAAAAGCAATATGAACATTCGGTGATAAACTAACAAAACAGCAACTATACAGAAAGCATGTAAAAACAATTAATCTTATGACGGAAAGGTGAGGGAAAATCTAACTATCCTGGTACAGACGGTGGCTACGTTTTTCCCGGAGTCCACAGGATATCGCAACCGTATGATTATGCGAAATTGCTACGAACGCCTAAGCGGCTATGATCAGCTAGTAGTGTAGGAGATAAGTTAAAATTGCGGTTTGAATCACAAAGCTATTCAACATACATGGAATTCAATCAAAACAGCGTATACTATACAAAGGCAGGTTACAGCTGGTGTTTGGACTGTAACCTGCTACCGGCGGATACTGCTGTTGGCTGGTCTGGAGGTCTCGAGTAAGGAACTCATCAGCAACTAACTTTATATGCTTAAAAATCTCGCTTTCATAGGCGGAAGCCTCACTCAATCTTTCTCTCCGCGCTACATCTCATATGCAAGCCTGTACACATTGCATTGCGCCGTAGCACGGGTCTACATTTAATTCAATTGGCCAACAGTAGTACACACATATTTGTGTCTACCAGGACAATCCATGATCAGCACCATTGTAATTCCGCTGTCACTACTTTTAAAATACTTTTAAAATATATTGAGTATAAACAATAACAATTATAAGTCATACGGTCATGACATGCTCGCATATACATTCACATATACACATGCCTATTGTGCTGCATGGAAAAATTCAGCTAATCTCTTTTTAACCTACGATGAGTTATATATTCACACACAAAGCAATAATAGCAACGCAAAAACTACGTTTAAATTTAATACCTCAATAATGTTTAAATTTCGCGATAAGAAATTAAATACTTGTTATTTTATTCTAATCTTCATAAATACGGATTATTAATAATAAATAACTGTTATCTATTTACATACGCCATTTATCATGAATACATACACATCTATTAAGCGGTATCTGGTAAATATATATAGGGTTTCCAGATTTATTTTGTTCAATGTATATATTTCCGGTAATTAATATGTTTAAGGTAATATGCTATGTTACAATTTTATCAAACGTACGTTTACTAGATTAATAATTGTGTAGTGGTTGACATACAATTTAATTACCTCAGGTGCATATTTAGTTCGTGCCTGTTCTAGTTTTGAATTTATTTCTAACTATCCCGGTTATTATAAAGGAATTACTTCAAATATTTCATTTTGTTTTATTGAGTTATTCTTTTATCACACCAATGAGTCAACTCAAATCTTTCATTTGAGTACTCATTTTTTATCACTAATAATTCTTCATCACTGTTGCCCTTGCTCACTAGTATTTGACATTAGTACTTCTGATACTCATTTGAAGGCCACAATCATTGCATAACTTGACCCAATCCAAAAGTCGTTGATGACGCTCGATTTTATATGGAATGAGAAATCTCTGTATACCGTAGATTATTTATTGTAATTTTGTTACAAACAGTATACTTATCTGAAGATAAATTTTCAATATATTCAATTTTAAAATTTTGTATTAAGGTTACTATAAATGTATGTACTAAAAGGGTATATTTTTGTGCACTATGTACATCAAAAGTTTTGCTGCTCTTAAATTTTGGTACTGTAGGCAGGCACTTAGCGCCTTGGGTCGGCCATGATCTACCATACGATAATATCACCGAGAAAACATGTCAAAATTATCTTCTTCTTCTTCAGAGAAATGACTTTCATCTGACTCATGTGAATCATTTTTATAGTCTGAATCATCATCTGTATCAACTGAATTGTCTTAACTACATTCTATTTCAAAAAATTTTTAGCATAGAATTGCAAATCATCCTGTCAATGTTCGTTTGCCACTGATAAATGAGGCAATTTTATACCACCAATAAATACTAGAAGGACAATAATCTCTCGTAATTGTTTAGTCCTAAAACAAAAAACACGATATACAAGAAATTTTTACGTAAAACTGTAACCGGCTGCAAGTACGTGAGCAGTTCAGTGGTTCTTGTTTCTGTGGCCAACTGAAAGCTGAAAGAAATTCTAACTGCCAATTAATAAAACAGCATTTAACGATTTAACAAAATAACGTCTATTGGTCTTCAAGACAATATAAACAAGGAAAGAAATATATATGCACAATTTAATGTCAATAATAAACAAATGAATAAATGTTAAATTAAATTGATGACGCAACAATGGTAGTTAGCAAATAAACAATAGTGATTCTATAAAAACATTAGTTAAGCGGTGCAAATACAATAGCACTAATATATGTTAATAATAATTACAAAACAAAATAAAAGCGGTGCATGTAAATCAATTTAAATGTGCGGTGATAAAATAATAAAACAGTGGTAATGCAGAAATCATGTACAAATAATCAATAATACAATCGGAAAGGCGGAGATAAAACACGAATGAATAACGGAAAAGGTAGGTATCCTAGGATACTACTATGACGCGTAGCACCGCGAGGCGTACCAGTGTTATTGTTGTCGAGTGACTTAAACTAATCATGAGGTGCACAGGTTAGAAGTATACACTCTAGTAAGTGGTATGAAAAGTAATATTATAAAGAAATATCAGTGTTACTGTTGCCGAGCGACTACAACTAACCCTGAGGCGCACATGTTGGAGGTGCGCTGTAGTAGGTGGTGTGAAAAGAAATACTATAGGCGCGTAAAGGTACCCATTGACACAGTTATCCTGCAGTCCGGAATTGCAGATTTGCAAATCTACGGTTATCATTTTACAATATTCACACAGGCGGTCGATAGATCTTGACCTGCAGTCCACTGAGAACTGATACAAAATGTACGTCTATGGAAACGAATCTACAGATCGAATCGTCAGTTTGAATCTTTAAGTTAGTTAGAAGATTTGTATTGAAGGATGGCTGATCCTAGCAAATCGGAATTTATAATCGAATTTATTAATTTATGTCGAACATTTCCTTGTTTTTGGAAAGTAAATTTTCTGGTATAATTTTTCCTCTGGCTTGAGGAGAAATATGTGAATTTTAAGTCTTACAGACTTCGTCCTGTAGCTATATATCTACGAGTTATTATCAGGGGCTCTTCAGCTGTGATGGCTTTCGTCATAACAGTTTCTCTCCGTGAAATGCAAGGTTTAACTGTCTAAAAGTTTATTGAAGCACATGTCATCCATTAGGAAATAATTTTTTAGGTCAGCCTTAGCAGTAATTATTAATTTTTGTACAGAAGTCATATGCGATAATGTATCACGTTCCAACAGCCAGTTCTTTTACCCAAAAGCGTTTTTCGCCTTAAGTTTGCGTTTTCGTAATAGAAGAATCATCACAAGAAGCGCTTATTTTTGTTTCTTATCAGCCATTCTGCTTTCTTCACTTTAGCCCATAGAAACTAAATATACTAATAACGAATAAACCTTGACTGGACTGTGCGTGTATGATGAAATATAAAAATCGCCTTCTATTGTGGACTGTCAGTTCTAGGCCTGCGAATCTCATCATTTAGACAAACTGTTACGTATGTGGAGCGCAACAGTTGCGACCTTCAAATCGTACAGTCCTGCGACTGCCAGCCGACTGCACGTGAATGGGTACCATTAGTGTTACTGTTGCCAAGCGACTACAACTAACCTTGAGGCGTACAGGTTACAAGTGTACACTCTACTTGTATAGAAAATATATAGGTGGAGGAGTAGGAAGAGAAACAAAGCTATTCAAACTACTTGCATCAAGCAGAACAGTGTACGATATATGAAATCGCTTACCAAACATATTATTTTCTCGGCGGCTGTCGCTCTGCTCTGTTTGCTGCTGCTGCTTGACGTCGTTCTTCCAGTTCTCAAAATCAGGAATTAAATAATTCTATTCAAAATCTCCGTTTTTATAGACGATAGGTGTGTTACCAATCACACGTCATTTACTACATTTACTACCTCACACGGTCTCCTCACACAATCCTATATAAATTTCGCTTACATATCATTTTGTTCCAGATGAGGTTTTTTCCACAGGTATCAGTGGACCGAGTGGAGAGCAGAAACGCCGCTTGCAAATACTTTCTATATACATACACAGTTAGCAGTGAGCACGCATGGAAATAACTTCATTCTATGTTGCATATATGGTAACATAAGAATGCGAGGCGTTCGTGTTTGAATAAGAATGCGAGGCGTTCGTATCTTTTATTTACAAAACAATAAATGCGTTTGAATCCATTAACTGGCTTCATCCCAGTGCCGGGTTTTTACGTAATTTATTTAAGCGATTTAATTTATGTATTGTAACATGCTTTGTTACACAGCAAACTCCGAAGAAAGCTATTTGCGTGAGATGAAAGAAAACTCGATATTACTGCGTTTACTTAGTATATTGATATGTTGACAGCTTACTTAAATTGAACCTTTTAAAATGTAAATTCCTTCAGAATGTATTACTAATTGTGAGAGTGTTGACTAGAATCTGCTTTGAACTCTATTTAAGCGATAATTTGAACTATTTTGGCATATTATTAGCATATTTCAAACACTATATTAAAATATTTTTACATACTAAATTGGCAACTGTTTAGAAATATTAAAAATTTCTTAAAAACCGTGTCAAATTAATGTAATTCGATATTCTGGTTTTCGAAATCTTTTAATTAAAATTTTTATAATTTGGTCCATTGCATTTCTACAAATTTTCGACGTTTCGGTATTTACCTGTCTCCAGTATCAAGACCCTACAGATTGTTATATAGTTAAAAACGTGCAGTAAATTTGCGCAAGATGTGCAGTATTGCAGTTGTTGGTTTATTGAGCTCAACGTGAGATATGTGTAAGAAGTTTGATCCTCCTCTCTCGAGTTGTAAAGTATTTGTGAAAATCAAGCTTACATTATCTGGAGAAAAACCTGCGCGCAAAAATCATACATGTATTCTAAATCTGAATTTCTCTAAATTTAGTTTTCAAAATATGATGTGGAATTAAATCCGTCTCTTTTTTAAAGTAGCCACGTGCATTATTTAATGATAATTGCGAGTATCGTTTACCAAATATGCGTCGGTGCATTTGAGCGCACATCAGACACATATCCTACATTAATATCATTATAATCCATTTCACTCGGATGCGACATGCAAAATATGCCATTGCATTCAACAAACTGCAACTTGCCGTCTGTAACGTGGATGTTTACGCGAACAAAGAATAATTCAGATATGATGTATTATATTGCAAAGTTTCTCAAATTTTCAAACTCTATAGTCACACGTTAAATAGTTAAATAGACGGTAGGAACATCGATAATGATAATTTTGGGGTGCCATATCTTATATATAAATGAAGAGAATAATATAAAATTTCGAAATTTTCAAAGAGCAGTAAGAGTTCGTGCTTAAGCTAGAAGCCCGCCAACCACTCAGTGCTTATCTTAACTCGTTGTAAACGTACTCTGTGATGTCATGCTGTCATTTCTGGGGTGCATCATGTGTTTGACAGCTGTCCAACATAAACTATATTTCATAAACTCCAGAAATGACAGCGTAATGTCACTAAATGTAATCTACGTCGATACACCACCTTTTACATTTGGAACGAGTTGAGGTACGGTCTCAGAAGCTGGCAAGCTTCTAACGCATCCGAGGCCCCTTACTGCTTCAAAGAGACATTCTTCTACTTATCTTCAAAAATTGTGACAGACTCGCTCGCGACGTGCTGACCAAGAGTTCTAGCGACTGTCACAGATGGCGCAAACAGATATCTTAATTATTACGGAATATAATAGCCTTGGGAAATATGTATTCTCGGGCGCCAGGTGAGTTTAACGTACGTTGGAACCGCTCCTATTGTTCCACCGGTCCTCCGTAGGTTACTGAAGGCACGGATAGTTCCGAGAACGTGAGTTGTCCGGAGGTTCTTGTTCTTGTGGGCAGCTGGAAAAGATTCTAACTGCTAATTTATGAAACAGCATTAACAAAATAACGTCTATTGGTCTTCAGACAATTATAAACAAAGAAAGCAATATTTATGTACATTTAAATTTCAATATCAAATTAAATGAATGGCACAATAATGCAAATAAAACTGTACAAATGTATACAAATAATTATAAAACAAAATAAAAGCGGTGCATGTAAATCAATTTTAATGTGAGGTGATAAAATAATAAAACCAGTAATGCGTAAAATTAAACACACGATATGAATAACGGAAAAGGTAGGTATCCTAGGAGTCTACTATATCGCGTAATACTGTGAGGGGCACCATCGTTACTATTATCGAGTGACTACAACTAACCCTGTGGCGTACAGGTCAGTAGTATATACTCTAGTTGCTTACCAAACGCATTATTTTCATCGCGACTATCACTTGGCTCATTGGTTGGCTTGGCTGACTTGGCTGGTCATTCTTCTGGCTGGTGTTGCTGGCCAGCTTTCTTCGAGTTCTCAAAATTATGATCTAAATAATTCTATTCGCAATCTCGCTATTTGTAGGCCTGAACGGTTACTCCACTTTTGCTCTCTTATGCGGGTCAGTGTGTAGTCAACCACGCGTTATTTATTACTCGTTACAGTCTCCCTTTATTACGATATAATATCAGTGGTTTACCCACAATGGCAAGCCAATACGTAATACGTATATATCCATCAATATTACGTCATTTCCCTCTCGACGGCACCCACACGCCACAGCAGAAATAATAGTCGGCAACATAGTAGCTGCGACGCCAGCCATTAGTTTCATTTCATACGGTAATTGCGGGTAACAGCGAAGTGAGCGTATCAGAGATATGCCATAGCATAAGCAGTTAACCTACGCAGCAGCAGTACGGATCAGGTATCAATATTATTTTGTTTTTGACATAGGCAACAGCGGAGAACGGCACCAACACATTATATACGATCAACATACATACATATACAACACTTAGCGCGTTCACATCACACAGCGACAGTGAACTAATATAATTCTCTGTTTATACGATATACGACAAGCAGACGATGCGTGAGAACGCGACACTTTAAATAAATGCGTTTAAATTTATTAACTGGCTTTGACCCAGTGCCGGGTTTTTACGTAATTTATTTATTTAATCGATTTAATTTAATTCTGTAACATGCTTTGTTACAAACTGCCAAATTTATAAAAATAATAATGCACCTTTTACAGACAAAAGTACCAAAGAAAGATCCAAAAGTGTCACGTGTTGTTATTTCAATTAAATGTTTCTGTCCATTTTTGTTAGTTTATGGTAGTAAAGCCAGGTTTTCAATATTACTACCTAACAAATATACATGTCGTAAAAATTTAAATCGTCACATTGTTGTACAGTATCTCTAAAATAAATTACTGCACGCGATTTTATTTTTATATTTTATATTAACTGATAATTAAAGATATTTTTATATTTCACAAATAAACCCTTGTTTGAAAAGCGCTGATTTCATCTAACAAAATGTTTAAAGTAATGCAATCAATTTGTCTACACATGCATATGTTAACTGTGGTATGTACTTCTAACAAATTTTAATTATGAATTCATCAAACCGAGATGTTGCTATCTTTGTTAAATGCAAATTTCTGCTTAGGTGAAAATATATAAACCAGTATGTAAGCAAAGCACATATTTTTAGTGAGTACTAATTTCTTATTTAATATTTAAACATATTAGAAAATTCAAGAAGTAGGCTACCGCCGATTCTAAAGCAGCCGCCAAGCCGCCGGAAGGTGTTCCAAAATCGCCCTAAAACGGTATGCGTTCCGTGTAGCGCTATTTTTTCGTTATTTTGGAACTGGTATTGAGTTTGACAGATGTCATTTGAAAAAGCAATATGGCGGACAACAAGATGTATACGGTTGGGGGAAAAAAGTTACTAGATTTTGCAGATCGCCTGTGCTTTAATTTATAAATCAGGATTTAACTTTAATATGTTAAATCAAGCTTATAGCAAATTATGAAGATTAATATTATATGGGAACAGCCAATTGTCTTTTATTAGCGAATATGTCGCGCGTATAACGAGGTTACATGCTGTGGGGAAGCACAGTGTAAGCATTTTAACATTCGGTGTAAGCAGTAAACAGCTAATAAGCTTTATAATTAAGTAGAATTTCAACTTAAAAGTCTGAGGATACCATAATTACTCTACATGCAGTTGAAGTGCCAGAAATTTGCTTCTATTCTTTGCATGTGCCTACGATTAATGATCCTAAATTACATGGTTATAAATTTGAAGATCGGTATAAGTGTATTGAGAGGAGCTGATTATTACTGGACTCTAGTCACATGCCAGCATATAAGATTCGGAGATAAACTAAGAGCAGTAAATACAAAATTTGTGTGGACTTGGCACTACATGGCACGAATTGTAATGAGAATTATATTATATGACGATCGCCATGTGCAAATCTGACGAAATAAACATAGAAAAATTGTCGGATTTAGATCTGATATATCGCCACATAGAGGTGTCCCAATATTGTAACCAAGTCCAATTGCTCCTTTATCATATTGCATTGAAAAAATTTCAAAACCAGTATTTAGAGGCTTAAGCTTCATACGCTAAATTATTTTCATATATACAGAGTATTCTATAACTTCAGGCCGAACACAACATACCTTTTTTTAAACGGAATCGTTTACTTTTATTTAATAATTCGATTCTATGTGTTTTTAAATATCTCCCAATATAAGGTTTGCTAGGCCTATACCGGGTGGTTCTAAAACTATGACTAGTTTTATACTTGTGTTAATTTTAACGTCTTGTATCTGAAAGGAAAATAACATATTTGCGATTTTTTTGGACGTGGTAATTCTAGTATGCCCTCGCCTTTTGTGTGTATAAAAATTTCTTCATATTTTTGTAAATTGTATACAGGGTGAATCAAAACGCGTAATGGGAAAATTTTTAATTAACTTAAATGGAACCACCTATATTTTATGCAATGGTTGGATAGTTCTTTAATACCACTTTTATTTTTATTGACAACTTCCTATGTCTAAGTTCAACTGTGTTTGAGATTTTTCTAATCGTCAGTAATTTGATATAGTTCAACAGTTGGAGTTAGGCGTGGAAGATTATGAATGGTTTTTAGCACTTAATTTTGGAGAACTTGTAGGGATTTTAGGCGCATCAACCCATATACTATTTAGATACGTTGACCGTGGGTTTATGAATGCATAGTATAATTGTTTAAGTACATTAATTGAAATATATTTTTTAATTCTAAACATAACGCGCATATGGATTTAGATTGTTTCTTATTTGTTAAATATGGTTTTCATTTAGGTTGAGTCCTAGGTATTTAATGTTGTCAGTTCTAGGTAGGGTGTTGCGTATTCTGGCCTTCCAGAATTAGCCAAGAAGAGCAAACGACTTATTGTTGCATATAAATATATTTGAAAACTTTAATATGTTAAACAC
>WYDF02311939.1:0-14917 GCA_009867245.2 Adranes taylori
AAAGCTAAAGTTTTTTGCAGATAAAGCCAATAAAGCACACAATCGGTATAAAGTTGAGTTTTGACGTTTGTAGTCCAAATAATAAGCGCAAGTGTAGATTATTTATGCCTTACAATATATAACACCTCCAACAATATTATATATTTTTACACATTCATTATTAAAAATGTTGATAGAAAAAGAGTAGAGCTATATTTTTGAAAAAGTTTCTGATGTATGTGAAATATAAATTTGAGAGCGAATATTTAATGGAAAACGGATATATATTTACTACCTTACTTCGTTTTGTATATAATTTATTCATAAGTTCTATGTAACTAATATATTGAATTACTCATATGAAAGATGTATTATAGCTTTTAGTAAATTTACAGCTTAGAAAACAGTCACGACCAAATTTAATGAGAAGGTTAGGCAAATATTTCAAACAATCTACAGCAATCTATATGCGGGCCCTTTTTCCTATAAAAAGATTCTTTCTCCAATCGTATGACTTAGAAAATGTAAGAGGAAGTTAAATGGGAAAATATATGGTTGAAAAATATGACAATCATAGGAAAAATATAGATATAAGCCCTTTAAATATTTAAGAAGCTAATTTAATGGTCAAATAAAAATAGAAAATTACAACTTTCTCTTTTTTATCACATGGTCTAATCAGCAGCTTTGGTTGGTTCTATTAGAGCCACCATCACCTTAATTTTGCTAATATATTAGAAACCAGAATTTTTATAGCATTATAATGTAGTATTAAACACATTTTATTGCATTTTTTTTCAGTAACATATGTTATTGTATTAATACTAGTATATAGTGCATTAAACTAACAAAAAATTAATTGCGTGCTATTAATCGTTATTTTAATTTCAAAATTTAATTATTTTATTTGTTTAATTTCAATAGTTTTTTTTTCAATATTACATGAAATTAAAAAAAATACATTTTACTAAATGATAAAATTTATGTTGTAACTGCTGTAAAATATAAATAAATCAAAACTAATATTAATGACCCTCATGTCTGTTAGTTCATGCATTTTAATAAATCTAAAAATTTAAATTTACTGCACAGTACAAATATACATTAAATAAACAGTAAATTTAAATTATATGGATTGCCATATGGTATTTACAAATTTACAATATTATTGATAACAAAGAGATATCGCTTTTTTATTAAAAATTCGTTTTTATTAATAATATCCTTATTAAAACAATTGAAATATTTACAGTACAAAAGATCTACAAAACAAAAAAAGTTCTGATCAAAAAACAGAAAAAATATTAAAATAAATATTTTGGTTGATAACAAGGAGTTCCATATTGAATCAAAATAATTAAATAAATAAAGGAACTAACAAAGTAAACAAAAGTACATAAATAAATAGAATATTAATAAGATATTAACGTTAATAAACGTTAATTAACGTAAATTACGTAAATTAACGTAAATTACGTAAAGTAACGTAAATTACGTAATAAACGTTAATTAATGTAAAGAACATTAACAAACGTAAATAAAAATAAAATAGAATACCTATATTTTATAATTCGACATTCTCAGTTTAGCAAAGTAGTTCAAATCTTATGTATAAATAGATCAAACGATAACAATTATGTCTGCCAAACTCATTGAAATTATTGTAAAATGTAGTAGGGGACATGATCTAATAATATAGACAAAATAATCGTCTTGAATTGCTTGAAAATGCCCAGGAAGCGTACATTTCTACGGAGAGCGTTATATAGTTTGCAACCCGTATAGAAAATATTTCTTTCACACGTTATTAATGAATGATTGGGTAATAGTAGTAGAACTTTAAGACGTGTACTGCACTCATGCACACGAATGTGGTTAAGCAGAAATAAATTTATGTTGCTAAAAACGTACATAAGGACACTATAGATATCTATATAGCATCAAAAACTTATGCTCTCTAAATACACCCTTCCGCTCTCCCTCTAACATAAACCATATATGATTCAAACGGATCGTTTCTGAATTCGTTTGGTTTTTACAGCCGTTGGAAGTAACTTTTGTGATACCAGAAATCGTCAACAAATTCCATGATGCTGAGCATGTACACGGCATCATACACAAACATTTGGATATGAAATAGCTATCCGCACGATGGGTGCCGCGTTTACTCACTGTCGATCAAAAACGCACACATGTGATGGATTTGGAGAAGCTTTTGGTGAAGATAAACCATGATCCGAAGGTTTTATCGTCGATACGTCAATATTTATGGAACATGGGTCCATTAAAACAAGCCTAAGATGAGGGAGTAGTCAAAGTAGTGGATAAAAAGCGGCGAAGGTCCACCGAAGAAAACAAAGACAACTCGAGTGGCCGGTAAGGTGATGGCAACTGTTTTTTGGGATGCGAAAGGTATTATTTTATTTCATTACTTGGTAAAGGGTGAAACCATAACAGGCGATTACTACGCAGCATTATTGGACCGTTTTGATGCCGAATTAAAGAAAAAAGGTCCTGGTTTGGCTCGCAAAAGTTCTCTTGCATCATAACAATCGACGCGCTCACAGAGCGACCGCCGAGCGCGTAAAATTGAACCAATTAAGCTACGAATTGATCGACCACACACAGTATACCCCAGATCTTGCCCCTTGCGACTTCTCCTGTTAAACATAAAAAAAAATAGCTCGACGGACATTGTTTTGCAACAAGCGATGAAATGATAGTCAAAACTTACCACTATTTTGAAGAGCTCGAGCAAAATTATTTTTCTGAAGGGATGAAGAAGTTGGAAAGTCGTCTACAAAAGTGTTTGCCTTAAAAAGAGATTATGTTGAAAAATAAATGATAAAAAACAAAAATCGTGCGTTTTCTTACTTAGGCTAGATTTTGGTCAAACCACCCTTATAAACTGGCAAACCACCCTTGTATGTATCAGTGATTTCCAAACAAAATTTGTGAGTTCAAAGCTAATAAAAATTTATAGTTTTAAGTGCATGAAATGAATCAGACACTATATATTGAATAAATTTAGAAAAACATTTTATCTTATGCTACATCTATGTTGACGTTATTCAACAAGTACGTGAGATTGATATAATATAATATGAATGGTTGAAATGTTTTCCACTTTAAGTCTCGAATTTCAGAAAACTTAACTAAAAATTGGATTAGTGTCGTCTAAATTGACTGCATTGCTGCATTAAGAAAAAAGAGGCAAAACGGTTCACGATCGTTCTGAAATATTGAACTGTCAACATAAATCGTCTAATGCAATGAAGAGTCGTTTTCTTTTTGTAAGAGCAGTGAGTATCCTTTTTATGTTGAAACGGGCTACACATTATCTGTTTCAATAGTATTACAGTGTGTATAACAATTAAATAAAGACTCTCATTTCTAATAGCAAATATTTAAACATTGATACAGTATTGGTTTTAGAATGACGTTTTTCTAAATACGCAAAGTGATTAAAAATTATTAAGGTAAAGCTATCTATAATATATAACATACAAGTGGACAAGAACGTACGCAGAAATTATTATTTCAGGATGTGGGGGTTTCTAGAAAAAATTGTTTGAGAAACATATTCTTAGGGCATTTGAAAACATTTTTCAACAAATGTGCTAGACTTTGCTTACTTTTCGGGGGTTTTAAACACACTAAAACTAGTTAATAACATAAGCGAAACTCCAGAAAAAGAAACGAAATTAGAAACAAAAAGAGTTACATCCAGATTAAAAGTCCTAGACACATTCCTATAGCACAACTGATCCTTTAACCAATAGATATTGAGCACATGTATAAAAGGACCAATACTACAATATCTGCTACATGTGCAAATGAAATCTCACACAATTGTCATCTGTTTATTAAATCAAAAACATATGCAATGTTGCCAGCTTGCTATTTTACAGTTCCTATTAATTTTTAAATGTATAATTTGTATTTTAGACAAATAATATAATGTTAGTAAGCAAATAAATTCTTATTTTATAGCATAAGAGATTAAGCTTTTTTTATTTCTTCGAGTTCTTTTATTGGCTTTCAAATCTCTCTTTTGTGTAGATACTTTCTTCGTTGAAAGATCTAAATACTTGATCCTGATCATGTATTTTGTTTTATATTGCTACCATTTTACTTTCTAATGTCTTTATGTTCATGTTTTTATCACGTAGGATTTCTTTAAGTGACTCTACTTCATTGTCTCTCTTGTTAGCAATACTTCCGCAATGTTTGCAGGCGAAAATAACACTCCTTTTGTAAGAATAAGACATCTCTGCTCACTTGCCGGTATATTTACTCATTTAGTGCACATGAGATTCTTACCTGCCGGTTGACGATAGTAATTTTTCTTCGGAGTCGCAAACGAAATTTCATAGGAGCCATATTATTTTGATTTTATAATAAGTATTCTTATTATAAATTTAAATATTGTATGTGTACTTTTATAGGTTCAAATGATTTAATTAATATTACATCTATAGATATTCTGATTTAATAAATGGTTGCCATGTAGAGCAGTAATGCAAAAAACGCCCCCCCTCCCCGGGCCGTATCCGGCTCGTGGTGGTATTTGAAATAATACATATTTTATTAGCATATTTTAATATAATATGAAAAAGATGCGTAATACATACTCTTTACATACTCATAATACATACTCTTAATAGGATTATACTTTGAGGGATAAAGACTTGAAACCATGTAACTTTGTAACTAATAAAAATTTACTAATCACATTTTTAGCACTTTTACTCTCTGCAGCCCGCGAATAATTATAAAATTAATAAATTGGCCCTTCTTTCATAAAAGGTTGTGCACCACTCATGTAGAGTAATTCTATTTAATATAATACATTACGACACAACACACGTATATGCGTATATGCCTATACTTGTATGTCATTGAGATATTTAGCACGTTATGCTCTTTAGCACATTTTTTATCGATTTAAACGATATTAAAAACGATTAATTTAATTATTATTACACTACAATACGAGAAGAAGTTTTGAAAATAATAATCCGATGCGCAAGAACATGTGGATCACTTCAATCTAAATTCCAGGTACGTTACAACACAACACAATCCAATCAATCAATTAAAAACGTTTATTGGAATATAACATACATAGACAACAAAAATCAACTAAACGTAAAATAAACGATATTTCAAGAAACAAAATGTGCCCAAAATAAAAACAAAAAGAAAATCAAAAAAAAAAAAGAAAAAAATAACACATTTATTAAAAATTCAGTTATTCTAGTTTTAATTGATTTTGGAAATTTATTTTGATTCATTTTACAACTTTGTACCTATTTCTTAAATATTGTCATGTTATTTTAGGGTGAAGGGTTGTTCTCTCCGACGTGACATGGGTGATAGGCGACTTTTATATGGGTTAGCATAGCAATTCCCTGCTCACACTTATAGGTACCCGAACTCCTTTGTTATTTCATAAGATAGCACTTTAGTTTAGCTACTTCTAGCAAAGTTATTAATTGAATACTTGATGCGGAAAGATCTAATTTAAATATCCCAGTTAGCCCACTTAACATGGAATAAAACACTAGGCCGGACCATCGCTAAGTTGGACGTGGAGTTTAGATTTAATTGTGTCTTTCCTGGCTGAGTAATTAGCCTTAATAATTCAGACAGCAGAAATGAAACAGTTATTAAACTTAATTAAATTGTATTGGTCGTTAAAAATGTTTACATGCTATCCATTGACATGCTCATTCATTACCATACGTATAAAATAATCAACGCTTTGCAACTAATAAAATAAAATCAACACTTGAATAGAAGTGACTTTATGATTTGTTCAGTTACATCAAAGAAATGTTAAACTACGTACTTACAGATTTTGCCGTTGTACACATACTATTTATTTATTATTTTAAAGTAACACACCATTATCTTAATTATTTTTTGTATTTTTTTTTTGGCTTTACCTTGATCAACAAAGTTGTTACTAATTACAATCGACTTTACTTTATTCATCAAAGTAAAGTCGATTAAAGTTACTTTATCTGAATTATTCTCAATAATATTAATACTAAGTAACGCGCTACATTAGACGAATGCATAATAAAATACTTAATAAATTTATGAATCACACTTTAATTTTTATTCAATTATTATTTTATTCCGGATTATTATTTCGCTACTTAATTGGACATTACAACGTTACGCCCAAAATTACTATCCCTCAACTAGGACTGGGTATCGTTTTTATACATACTGATCCCCTTCCACATACCGATATGCATAGTTTTCGCCATTATTAAGTTGTACCTAATTAAGTGCCTAGACCACTGTCAGGTTAATTACCTTTTATCGTAATTGAGTCAATCTAATTAGATGTGTTTCTGATACCTATACTAATAAATCCCACACAGCGTCCATTCATATAATATTAATCAATTAAATGAATTTGGTTATTTACACACTGACATAGCGCACTTAGCTTACTGTTATTGTGCCCCCCCACCTTATTTAAGCAACAACTCCTCAATATTCATTTCTTCCGATAATTTGAACGCTAAACACTTCGGAAACACTCCAGTTCCGTCGGAACTTAATCTATTTCTGTACTGTAATTCTGAACTAATTAAGATGTTTTTAAACTGTATTCATGTGATATTGTACTTCATAACTAGAAGCTTAACTGATTCTCTAAATGTTAATTAGTACCTGTCGGGCTTTCCACTAGCATACAACATATTTACTTTTAACAACTCTTCACAAGGTCGATGCGCCCTGAATTTTCTGTATCATTTATAAGTATTGCATGTTCAATCTTTCTAATCTCAAACTTAACAGGAACGTGGACAAATCTCCACGTTACAATATTCAATCTAAAAAAATTTAATAACTATATACAGATAAATACATAATTAAATAAGGAAATTTGATATAACCTAGAAAGCGATGCTTTCAGAAAATGTTTCATTTTGCGGAAAATATTCGCTAACAATTCTAAAATCAGCCGGTGTTTTGTATGTTTAGTTTCCATCAACATTTCACGTGAGTAGTTAGTTAGAGGTTATCCCAATTTGTTTTTCTTTTCCACCCAGGAAAAAAGGTCTAACTTAAGAATGCAACATAAGCAAGGAAATAACAGTATAAAATAAATTCATTACAGGGTAGTCAATATTTTTTAAATACTCGCTCCAGTTTACAAACCATGTAATATTACAGCAATTCATGTAATATTGAGCATACTGTAGTCTGTTTTATATATTAATTATAAAACAGGCCATATATTAATTTAAAATTGAATATCTTTGCTAATCCATATCGTGATAAAAATTTTAATTGATATTATTCATGTGTTATTGATTAGTAGTAACAAAGTGAATTTGAGCTGAAGAATGACAGATTTAAGAATTAATTTTGTTTGCTCATTTAAAAAAAAATGACTAGTCACAACAATTTCATATTTATTTACCAAAGTATTTACCATATAATTTTTATAAAATGATGTATTTTGTATAGGATTTGTATGGCACTGCATAATTCTATCTCTATGTATATTGCAAAAGATCTAAGCCATTTCGATTGTTTCATCTACAAAGAGCATTTCATTTCATCGTCATGGGGCGCTTACTGGCCGCCTACCAGTCATCCAACTAGGAAATGTTTCCGATGCTTTTTTTGTTATTTGCACGAAAAATATATATAAGGAAAAAGGAATTACGCAGCGTCTGCCACTACACGATCTGATCGAATTTAACAATGATCGAAGGAATTTATCGTATATCGGTAGCGTGAACTGTATGCAAAACGCAATAATTCTTTTTTGCTTTTGGATATGTTTGGAAACAAAAAAGGATCCCAAATAAGGTTCAAGCATTTTATTTTAGTTGCAAATAGATGAAAGTTTTTCAACTTTGTAAACAATTTTATATACCTGATGCAGAGACATTCTTATATAGAGTATTTCGTAAATATATTATACTTCCTTAAAATATAAGTCATCTTTTAGTGTTTAGAATTAAAATTGATGAAATATATTAAAGCATTCAGTTACAAATATGTTGAAATTATTTCAGAAAACAATTTAAAAGAAAAAACTAATTTACAATGCATGTCACATAAACTGAAGTATATTATTAGTTTAAAACTGATAAATTTAATTTGAAACACTACTTTCAAACATTTATTGATTTGAAATTATTTCAGAAAAATGTTTAAAAATTAGTGATGTGAATTCTGGTTTCACGCTCGAAACACGATGAATGCGTATCCCTCTCGGTACCGTTTAACACTCAATAAAGCTATGCCTTACAGAGACAAGGAGAAAAATCTTAAAATCAAATATTGAATTATCTTTGTTAATTAGTAGTGCGCTATATTATATTGTATATTGTATGTATCGTTATGTTCCTTATAATAAAAATTAGCTTTTTATCCAATGTTTCTAGTAACTAATGTTTTAATGACTAATATTCTGTAATAAATAATATAAATTGGTAAAGTATATTGATTTTGTTCCAGTTTTTATTAAATATGTGCGAGCAAAATTCACAATATTTAAAACTTTTCCAATTTATATCAAGAAATATCTACTATAATTATATTAAATATCTCCCTAATCCAATTAATCCAGTTCTTCCGATAAATACCATTCAATTGAAGTTAGATAATAAACTTCAATCTGGAGGGGAAACGAGGTACATGCACACATCTCTATACTTCAACTTCAGGCCAGTCAATATAATAAATATTATGAGAGACAGGTGATGACGCTCGTAGCAGCATTCACTGGATCCCGAACGGCTCCGAGAGAAACATATAACTAGCCACGAAGCGCTGATATCCATCTTGTTCGTTTATCGTAATAAAGCAATTAGCATAGTATGTATTAGTAATAGAGTTTAGTTTATTATAATAGAATTATTCAGTCATCTAACATTGGGCGATAATTTATAGAAGTTAATTTTAAATTACGTTAATCTTGCTAATGAGTTTTATAGGTTTTATTTAATCAAATAGTAAATAAAAATAAGTAATTGATTATAATATATTGTGCAATTCAAAGTAATCAATTGTTGAATCACAAAAGTAATTTATAAGTGAAATATAATTAATGTAAGTAAAGATTGTAAACATAGCATCTATTTAATACGTGTCTCTATTAGACACGTAAAGATTGAAATCTATTAGACGCGTAAAGATTATAATTAAAAATAAATTAATTAAAACAAAAATGAAAAATCATTAATATTTTTAATTAATTTTGTAAAATAATTAAAAATAAAAATTATTGTTTTTTTAAACAAGGTCCACCGGCGTGAGACCTTAATTCAATATAAGTTAAAATCAAATTAAGCTTGTCGAATTTAAATCTTCAATGTTGGTGGTACAATAATCATCAAGTGGTCTTTCATTGATTGATTTTTACTTTATTCAATAATATTCGTATGAAGTCAAAATTAAAAGACCCAGGTCAATAGGCAATTGTAACTTCTTTGCAATCAATATATATATTATAATACTTAATATTATTTCCATTAAAGATATAAACAGATATTAGTTCTTCCCCCTCCTTTCCTCATCGCTTCTAATAACATGAATATTTTTAAGTTGTACTCGAATACCTATAGGTAAATTTTGTGGTGCATGTCATCAAAGATTTTAAGTGTTTTTGCATATTTTTTTCACACCTGTGAACATATTATAATTTATTTCGCCCAACACAAAAATATTTACGTCTTTTGTTTTACGAAGGAAATAGTTGCTACAAAATGAAATTTTTAAAGGTAACCTATCAGTACGAGAGCTTTTAAAATATCGTCTTTCTAATTTTACACCATCTTTACACAGTCTTTACGTAAAACTTTTACAGTTCCGTGATTTTAAAATATATAATAATATTCACAATGATGTTGTCTTGTATTTACAAATAAAGACAAAATCATTGCAACAATTAATTTTCAATTCTTCCGAAAATCGTGTCTGCTGGTAAACATAATGCTCTGCGAGTTTTTATCATTTTAATGTCCTTATATCTACAATTGTGTAGCCCTTGTCCAGCGCATCCATCTGTAACCAAAACGAATGATATTTATATATTTCAAATATTACACCTAGATCTTGTGACACCTAGATCAAGTTACTTTTATTTCTAAACCTAGTTACAACTCTAATGACATCTAGCGTTACGCAATTATATTAATAATATAACAAACCCTCAACATGTTTGATTCCATACTTATCAACGTGGTGATATACTAAGATCTAAAAATGTGTGCAAACCATGAGCATAAACGTGTCGGAAAATCGACCTCTAAGCATTCACCAATATTTTAATACATTCTATCAAATAAGTAATCGTAATGGTGAATGTCTAGGGCCTTACTGAGCAAAAAATGTCCAAATGTTTTCCCCTACTAATAGTGAAATCAAAGTAGTACAATTTTAGGTATGATACCAGCTACCAGCATCTATATAGCAATAGCAATATTAAGTTTTTCTGACAATCAAAATATATTCTTCCTTCTTTTAAAAGGCTATAAAAGCCACGTCAGTTATTTCCAAGCAGAATGAAGCTATTACTGTCATTCCAAATGCAATATCAAATATTGTTTCGAAAGTCATTCTATAAAATTACTCTGTTACCTATTACAGAATATCAACATAATATTTTAAAACTTTAACAGATTAGCATTTCAAGAATATTACATTATTATACAATTCATAATTAAAGCAGTTAATTTCATGTAAATTCAAACTCCTACTATATTCTGACAAGAATAATATAACTAACTCGACTAACTAACTCGAGTTTTTCGGAAAACTCTTTCAATTATGACGGCGACATTCAGTTTCATTGTCTCCTCTTTTTTATTTCCAGTTTCGGAGAACGATATTTCAGTGGGGGTGGAATGCAGCGGTAGCATCAAAAAAACTTGTGGAGTCCCCTTTTGTGCGCGCAATTATACAAACGCGTACAGGCGACATAAAGTAGAATACAGAAAGAAATAAGTATCTAGATACAAGGGTGATGGAAATAATACATATTTTACGTAACGGGTTTTAATCATATTTGGTTTAATAAAAAATTTGTGTATTTTAAAATTATATATTTTTTAATAGTTCGTCGATTATTTAAATGTCTGGTATATTATTCGAAGAAATATTCGTTTAACAATTCTCAACCACATTCTTATTAACAAGATTTTGATCTCTTATGAGAGAATCCCGACGCTGCTAATTGGAAGTCCTAGCGTTGTCACAAATGGCACTAAGAAACATATGATTTCTTCAAAATATAATATCCTCCGTAGGTTTGAATTTTCGGACGCCAGATCAGTGTAACATGAGACCGCACGTTGGAATGGCTCTTTTTGTTTCGCCGGTCCCAGGTGGATAGCTGAGGGTACGGGTAGCTACGAGTATGTGAGTAGTCCATATGTTCGTGTTCTTGCTGGGAGATGAAATAAATTCTAACCGCTAATTAATAAAACAGCATCAGAGATTTTACAAAATAACGTCTATGCGGTCTTCTTATACAAAATAAATAAAGAAAGAAATATAAATGCACAAAGAAATGTCAATAATAAAATGTTATCGCATCAATGGCGGTTAGCAAATAAACAGTAGTGATTCTATTATAAACAAAAACAAAATGAAAGCGGTGCATGTAAAGCAATACAAGTGTGCACTGATAAAATAAGAAAACATTAATAATGCGGAAATCAGGTAAAAATAGTTAGTAGTACAACGGAAAGGCGAGGGTGATATGAAAAACAGAAAAGGTCAGTATTTCGGAGTCTACTATAGGTCACTAACATCCCGGCTATCGTTGATGCTATGCTAACACTAACCCCGATGAACGTAAGGTTAGAATTATACACTCTAGCTGGTGGATAGAGCAGAAAGAAGACCACTTTCAGCCACAATAAGACCCTGGCTAACGTAGGTGTTAGTGATACCGAGGGACTGAAACCAATGTCGCCTAAAGTATGTTAGAATTATGCGCTCCAGTGGATGATATGAAAGGAATCACTGTATGCCACAATAATACGCCGACTAACGTAGGTGTTTCTGCTACTGAGTGACTAAGGCCTGCTCCGGTTAGCGTAGATCAGACTCATACTCTTTGTGAGCTCCGGCAACGAGACGTTATTAGGTTTTCAAGCGGTCTTTAGTTCCTGTTTAAGTTTTTTGTTGTAATTTATAACATATTCCACGACACTTTGGTGCGTGAAATCGCTTCAGATTCACTACTACCAGTAATAACACTAGCGTTTTAAACTGGTATAGTTAATAGACAATTACTGTGGTTGCCATGAACAACAAATTAATGGAAGCATTAAGCATTACTATATTATTATATTTTATTCCGACTATTGAAATTTTATAAATTCAGTATTTTATTACAGATAATTACTAACAGGTATTCAAGTAATTAACTTTCATTTTTTCTAAGTGTTAACAAACTAATTTGATTTTATCTACATTATTAAAGATCTTTAATGTGAATGTTTTAATCGGTAGTAACTATTAGGAGATAGGTCTTTACTATTAGGAGATTGGTCTACGTTCACATACAATAAAAAACCATCGTACGGACAATTACATTTAATGTGATGATACGTTAGTGGGTGAATGAATTCTTATGTTATTAGGAAAATTGTATATTTATTTCCATGTTAATGGAAAGCTTAATTATAGCTCTATGACTATTCATTTTAGCCGAAGAAATGTTAACAAGTTTGGTTATGTATTGACCAAACTTATTTCTTTGATGCTACTTAACACTTTCAAATAGGCAAGGGTCGTATATAATTTAACAATTTCGATTATTACCTTTCCAACGTGCATTGTTATTTTTCCTCTTTGAATTAGAGTTAGAGGGATGTTCCGTTTCATTTAGAGCCACGCCACCCTTCAGCTCTACCCTTAGAACATTTTTAGCTCTACGATCGTTTAAATTAAAGTTTTATTTAGTTTTTTTGATCCTGAATGAATTGGAAGTTTGCTCAATCAACAACAATTTAGGAAAACTAGCCAAATTCCATGTCGAAACAAAATTAACTGGGACAATATTTTCAAAGATTTCACACTTTATTATTTTATGCCTGCAAATGATAAGTAGATTAAATTTTAGAAACGTTTTAGTAAACTAACTCCTGCTTGTATAACATCTTGCCTAGGACTAAGTGCTCTTAATGAAAATTATATACATCGCAACTATTGAATCAAGTTTTCAGCGAAACTTAAGATTTTCCAAACTCTTATTATGCGTAAGTGAGGTAGCACCAAAAAACCGATAATATGTGCTTGACTTGAAATAGTTTCCGTAGAATATAGGCGAGTGACGAGAACAAGAGTAAACCAGAAGGAGGAATGACAGTGCTAACAAAAAGAGGGGAAATCCGAAGCTCGGATGACGAAATGCGGCAGGCGGCGCGCGGAAAGAAATTAGTGCTATTTGTTGAAGGCGTACAATTAGATGCTCCAACGAACTTTACATTACGCACTGGATTCTACTTCACACCGTTATCTTTCAGTTTCTCGAAAACTAGACACTCTTATCTTACTACAACATCAGCAGTCGTCAACCATTTATCTAATCATCCTCTTTATAATCTTCTCTTTCACCTACATATACACAAACTATATACGTACCTTTATAAGCTGACATTTACAAAGCAATATAAACACATGCGACTCATCTCATTCAAACTTCAGGAAAATTTGAAAGTTTTTGAAAGTTACATATATTTCGTGGTTATATATTATCTCGTGAGTAAATAAAATCTAATTAATTTTGAAAATTAGTATGCTAATTAAAGTTTATCTGTAATAGTGCTACAAAAGAAAACCAATACTAAAAACGATAAATTTCTCCAAAGAATTTGCTTCATGTTTGTGGCCTTTCAAATGTTGAATCCAAATTTAACAATAAAAAATTTGTAGGTAATATAAAAACACAAGGCGAACAGATAATTTACTGAGTAGCTGGTAAGGGCAGATGGCAGCGGTTTGAAAGTCTACATGTCAGTAATTCAGATTATCTGCGTCATTGCTTGCATTGCTTGCCAGTACTTTACATTCTGCAAGAGATAGGACTAGTTGTAGAGAATATTGTGCATATATCGGATAGTGAATAAAGATAATACCTTAGTTATATGTAAGTTTTCATTTATGCAATTTATATATAATTACAGCTTTTAATACACAATGTACAACGTTAGAAGTGCAAGTAAAATATAAAAGCTCTAAAAATAAATCTAGTAGCGTACATTGCGTACAAGTCAATAGAATGACAACGAGGGAACAACTGCGAAAAACATGTCATATATATCTTATTTGAATCGATTTATGCTAATGTCTAATAAAATATTCAATGAAAAGAGTCGTAATAAAAATAAAACCTTGATAATCAAACACAAATTAATAGGTATACTTTTTCCTGTTTTTCCTATTTTCCTATTTCAAATAAACAAATTATAATTCAATTTTGGAATGTTGCGCAACCGTCAATGAAATACAAAATTCAGTGCTTTTCGTCTCTAATTTTTTTGAATGCAGTTTTTTTTTATTTTCCCTTTATTGAAGAAAGGTTCCTTAAAAGGAGAAAAAAAAAAAGAATAGAATAAGTGTTATATATGATTCCTTAGTTTTATTATGATACCTTTCATAGGATCCAGGACTCTAAGTCGTATATATGGCAGAATAATCCGGGATCTCATTGAGATGAGGTCGTATGCAAAGACAAAGAAGAAGAAGAACAATCTGGCTTCCGAGCCGGAAGAACATGTATGGATAATTAATTAAAATGTTCTTGTCCAGTTATATATAATATCAAATAAAAATCATCGGTAGTTGGACATCAGGTTTTATTGAAGAAAACAACTCAGCAAACGTTTCGAGCCTTCAAGGAGCTCATCATCAGTGCTAAAAACAACATTACACTTTGGAACAT
>WYDF02311950.1:0-14917 GCA_009867245.2 Adranes taylori
TATGATCAACAGAGTTTCTATTGATATAATTTCAAATACACAACCATTAGATGCAATTACTTCAGGTTAAAATTTGGATTTATCTAATGGTGTTAAATAGAGTAGGAAAAGGAAATCAGACCCTAGGAATTGAAAGCGTATTGTCACCAAAATAAAGAGACTGACTGGCCAGGGATATGCCAGTCGTATTGGAAAAATGTGGCGGCCAAAGTCTTAAAATCGTCTTGCCAATGTAAAGAATAATGTGCAGAAATGATTTCTTTGGAAGACAGAAAAAGCGGCCAAAGTCTTAAAATCGTCTTGCCAATGTAAAGAATAATGTGCAGAAATGATTTCTTTGGAAGACAGAAAAAAATTCATAATATTCAGAGACATCGGACTCTTAACAACAATTAAGATGGAAGAAGAAAATATTCATATTCATATAATTTTTTTGTTGCGGGAGAAGAGGTAAATATTTGTAAAAGTATGGTTAAAAATACTTTGACAGTAACACAGAAATTTATTCATGTTGTTGAGTCAGAACAAATGCATAACCCTGGAAGGGCAATTCGAATTCCAAAAACTACAGGAGGGTTCAAAAAATTAAGACAGGAACAACTGGAGAAAATAAAGAGGCACATAAAAAACTTCCCTCACTATGAGGGTCACTATAACATAAAGCGTAAAACTAAAGAATACCTTGGACCTGATCTAAATGTTAAAAAAATGTATATTTTGTTCTCTGAAGAATGCAGAATTTTAAACCAGTAAGTGAATGAAAATATAGGGACATTTCCAATTACAACTACAATTTTAGTTTTCATCCTCCTTCGGTTGATATATGTGATACGTGTGATTAACTGAGAAACAAAATTATGTCATCACATGATGAAGAAAAATGTAATATCGAACAAGAACTTGAAAATCATTAAAAAGATACTGACAAAATATACGGTCAAGACAAACTCGGCACTCGTACTCCAGATTCGACAAAAATTGTTCTAACAGTCGACTTGCATAAATGTTTACGAACTCCATATCTCTCAAACAGTCAGTCATTTTACTTAAGGAAGTTGTGGACACTGAATTTCACAATTTACAATGCCACTCAAAAGACGGCATGCCCTATGATGTGGAATGATTCTATTGAGTCAGAGGAGGCCAAGAAATGGCATCGTCCATCATTAAAAGAGTGAATGAACGTCTACAAGAGCTTCCGAACATCTACTCCTAGGGATTGCTGGATTTTCATTTTTACTTGTAAAGAAAACTACATCTTGAAGTTCACGAGATGGAACTGGTTCATTTCTTTGATTTAACGAAACCCTGTTCGCAATCAAATAGCCCATTTGTAGTTAGAAAGACAAATGAAGACAAAGAAGCTGTACTTATTTCAAAAGTGCAGAACTATAGGAGTGTAGAACTATAAAACTTCATTTGATGAGATACAGTTTTCTTGAGTTGACTTAAGAAGAAATATGAGGGCAAACATTGCCTCAAAAGTACCTAATCAATTAATTCCAATCAGAAAAACACTTAAACATATCAGTGCAGCTAAACACAAAAACCTAATGGTTCTTCTACAATGGGTGGACAGATCTGTCCACTCATACTTCAAAGAACTGGCAACAATGGGTCATCCAGCTTCTTGTACATCAATTCACGAAGAACTTCCATTTCCTGATGATGAAAACTGATGACATTTTATGTAATCATGTTTTGTATAATAATGTTTATATCATACTTTAAATGTTCTTATAATAGTCGTTGAAAATAATAACAACAATACTACAATGTTTTAATTGTTTCATATCCTTTGTAAGTTCTGCTTGTGATTGAGAATATGGTTTGAGACCAAGGAATTTAGACTATAGCATATTTCTCAAAAGATAATCATTTTATAATCATTTTAATAATAATCATTTTATTAACCAGAAATTAATTAAAAAACATTTTTTTATAATAAGATATACTTTAAACATCTGTTTTTTTTTGCTTACCGACTGGGAATTTTTTTTAAATTAATACTATAGAGATTATTATTATTATTTTTATCCACTAAATGTAACTTATTGGACTACCATCCAAAGTTTTATAACTAAAAAGATGGTAGTCATTATTATGAGGACATCCATTTTCGGCACATAATGGATATCTTTAGCCAATTTTCTAAATAATCAACTTATTTTACTCCAAAAATGTAATGCCATCTTTGAAAAAACATATTCCTTTGAAAAGATAATTCATAATCAACACAGCTTTTAAGTGATAATAGTTAGTGTAGATGAAATAGTGGATAATTGTAATGTATTGTCTGAAAAATTTGCAATATTGACTCAACTTTTGTGCATTCAGTTGCAGATTGTAATTACAACAAATGACTTAAAAAAGCGGCTAGTTCAAAATGAATAGAACCATTTCACCCATTATAACACCTTCTTTATTAGGAGCATCACTGTCGCAAATATTACGACAGTAATGCACCTAATATGATCCCTTATCATAATGGGTGAAATTGTTCCATAGATCTTGAACTAGCCGCTTTTTTAAGACATTTGTTGTAATTAAGACCCTTGTTGGTATTACGTACCTATTACTTCAAATAATATGTTATACTTCAGAATAAAAAGTACTATTATTTACTTATCGTCTAAGTATAGGGTATGCAGCGTTAGCATGTAGTACAGAGAGTATCGTGGATAGGACTAACTTGATTGTTAAGTCTGTCTTTGTTGTACTTAATATCTCGATTGTTGAGATGGTTCAATGATGCCTTATTTCACCTACTTCTCATTTAGGGAGCTGTAATGCCGATAACAACAATTCATAATAATTAAAAACAACAATTTTGAATATCATCTAAAACAAGTGTAATGCTGGCTGCATTCATAAATTAATAATTCATAAGATGGATTTTTATTTCTACAAACAGCCGGCTAGTGGCTTAGGCAGCAGAGTACCTTTCAAAATATTGCGACAGTTACGCTCCTAATAAAAAAGGTGCGTATGAACCTTTATAATAATGAGTGAAATGATTCCACACACCTTGAACCAACCGCTTTTTTAAGACATTTATTGTCATTATGAATTGTTCCTTGTTGGCATTACGTCCCTATTACTTAAAAATAAATTGTCTGAAACTGCTTGTTTTGTATTTAACTAGACGGGCGCGGGGACGGGGCGATAGGCATTCAATCGGCGCCCCCTATATAGCTTCAGCCGGCCTAAAAATATTAAGCCATATAATTTTTTTACCTCACCCACAAAACGTTCCTCTATTAATAGTTTTATTTGATTACATCAGTAAAAGTATTTACATTTGATAGAAAAAATCAACAATAATATTCATTCCCTCTCTCCAGTCACTCAATATTATTTCTTTTGAATGAAAACTGTAATAACAGTATTTAATTGCAAGAGTACACGTATAATTAGTAAAAAAAATTCTACCAAGTAGTTTCGCTTTCAAAAATAACCATCATCAGACAACTGGAAAAAGTATGTCATATATCTAATATTGCTGATATTTAAATAACATTTTATTTAGATAACAATAATTAATAACACGAATATTTAACATACTGATATTTAAATAACACGAATATATAAATTACAGAGGACTGATTCGTTGAAATTATAATGTAGAAACATGTTGCGATTATTCACATAAAAATTGTTAAACGATTTATTCAAAAGAACCGAAAAGTTCGTTTAACGTCCTAACATTGCTAATGATGTGAAGCTTCACAACTTTCATACTAGGTTTTGATATTAATGATATTTCAACAATCGAATCTCGATGTTTACTAAAGGAATTTGTCAACGACTAAATGCATTTTCGTTCCAATTTTTGACATTTTCAAATCATTAATTATTTGCTGTGTGTACTTTTAACTGCAGTTTACGATTCTAACTATTGGGGTAAGTACTACTTTTGATGTTAGATGAATGTAAATACCTAATTTTAAGTGCAAAATATAAAATAGAAATAAAGCTTATTTCTCCTTGAATAAAATAAAAAAATTGTGTTGTAACTATAAACAAAAAAAAAATTCGTTAGGTTAATATAACAAAATGAATAAGACTGTGATAAAAGCTAAAAAATGGCAGCCACAAACATATGTTTATTCACAATTCAAAATAATTCTATGATATTAGGCTGGTTAGGCATTATAAAGTTAGTAGAAAACTGGAGGTTTCTACATAAATGTAGCTAAATGAAGCAGTCGAGCAAGCTTACACTTCTGAAGTTTCTAAAAACATTTTCAACGTGGGCGTAGGTAAGGGTGGGGGAGGTTAGGGAGTTTTAACCCACACTCCTAGCACTTTTGAGTTTTCTGCCAACAACAAAAACAAGAAACGGATCAAATGGAGAAAATGTTTTGTCTCCATCGACCTGAAAGTGCTGAAAATTCTTCTACTACTGAAACTTCAAATGCCACTTTTGGTTTTACAGTATATCCGAAAGATTTGAAGTGTTTAATTATATTTAGATGCTAGACAAGGATTTTAAGTTTCCTGTTTCGGGTAAACGAAATTTGGCGTTTTAAAGTAGACGGTTCCAAAAGCATTGCTTTCTTCCTACATTCGCCTTTTCGACACAACCCCTTGTAGCAGAGCCTTACAAGAGCTTTTCAATCTACGATCATTTCTTGATCCGTCACTCGTTGGGCGGAGTAGCAAGCCTCAATTGAAAGATATGCCGAATCACCTGACGTTGTACTGCTCTTGAGAGCCTGCAGAGTTTCAAGTCGAGAACTTGCTGCTCAAGGTTATCAACTTCATAGCTCTATGAGAATCTATAATTTATAATGACAATGGTTGTTTTGGGGACAATTTTTTATTATATGACAAATTTAAACAAATTATTAGAAAAAGCTAATGTGGACTTAGCTAAATCGTGCAATTACGTGCGAACACTGATGTCCACATTAAGATATCTAAGAACCGACCATCGATTCACGAAAATTTCTCAAGAAGCCCAGGAAATGAGCTCCGTCGAAATAATTATTCCGCGTTTAACTGGATGGTAAGTTCATCGCCAAAATGTCCAGCCAGACTCAGCCCAAGAACATTACCGTAGAATTTTTTTCCTCTTGTCGATCATTTGAACACGAAGCTGTCTCATAAAGCTGTCTCATAAAGCTGTCTCATAAAGCAGTCATAGACTCATAAAGCTGTCATAGCTAATATTCAACTCTTGATTCAGAGTCGAACCAAAATGGACAAAAAAACTATTGAGCAAATCCAAAAAACTAGGAGTCATATACTCGAGTTCTTGTGATCAAAAATCGTGGCCATTTGACTCTGAGTATGAACTGTGGTACATGTGATGTGGACTTATATCCAATTATACAATCAATGCTGCAAATTTATGCAACTCTGCTTGTTTCAACAGCGTGTCCCCAACGGACGCTTTCAATGTTGAGGCGACTTAAAAGCTACGCCCGAAACAGAACAGGACAGAAACGACTCATGGGCTTAACTTTTCTCATAATACACCGAAACGGAACAAGATTAAATCTAATTCTTTAAAAACGTTAAACCTTCGTTTACGTAACTAAGTATAGCAAACCCGTCCTATTGAAATTTTATAGCTACGCCCTTGATATTCAGTAATTCTTTTAAGCAGAAAAAAAGAATTTTTCTTTTAGTTTATAAGCCAGAACAAGTATTTAAACACATTTTTAAATAGGAATAATTATAACAATAACTCTACAAACCCGAATAATGTTCCGTTTTTCTCTCGGTAATCAAAGTTTTAAACGAAAAGTAATTTTCAGCGAAATAATTGCTATAGTATTATCGCGTAATATTGTATTAAACAAAAATTAGCTAGATAGGTATAAATATAATTGACATACTCAAATGTTCAATAATGGTAGTTAATTACACAATCATACCACCCGACAGCAATAGCATATAAGTACATCAAACAAACAATGGTTCCTTGTTATTCAAAAGGAGAAGTGCATACTTCAACAAGTTACCATCGAACATCTAGGAATCAGCAAATGCAAAGAAGTTCCAAAACCAAGACCGTACAAAAAAGTTCAATGCGAAGAAGGGACCGCCAGCGACTGGCGACGCCATCAGCAAATGGAAAGAGGTCCAAGAAGTATGGGTAAAAATCCCCAACGGAGCAGCAAAGAATGGCCGAAAAGGACGATCTCCAAAATCTGCACAAAACCTAACGGAGCAGTACGAGCGGGCACTGTGAAATAATAGGACGAGGATTCAGTCTTATTAATATAAGCAAAATTGTACTATTGCTGCCAGCAGGGCGGCAATAACCAAAGACGCCAGATAACCGGGTTAAAAACTCGGCAATATGTTCAACGCGTTGAACAAGGTTTTGTCTGCAAAAATTTGCACACGAATCTGCACAAAATCTCCAAGACATTATTGTCCGAAATATTTAATTTTATTTAATAAAATTTCAGTCTTATATATGAAATAAATACTTACCTAACTATAAACAATTAATAATAATTTGTGCGTCTATTTGCGTTATCATGCAGTAGGTTGGGCCTTTAAACATTTATATGTTATTTCGGAAGTATTTTCGCTGATGCCGTTTTGCTGGCTCGAGCTAATTTTTATTCAACGATGAACATTGTATAATAATATTAATTGCAAACAAAGACAAGACGCTACCGTTGCATGAGATATGTGTGGAGTCTTAATAATAAATCACAATAAGCAATGAAAACATTTGTTTTACTTGTGCTAGGTCAGGAAATTCTTTATTGAGTTGTTTTAAAGAGGACATCTTCATTTATGAAAGTCTTACTCAAAATATCGAATTAGATTTTATAATATTTTATATCATAATTATATGATCTATAATATTCTATTCTATTCTATTCTATTCTATTCTATTCTATAACATAAAATTAATAAACTTATAATTTGTAATCACAACTGCAAACTACATTGGCTTTATCAATATATTTAAATATTTAATAATTTACTCCAAAATATTTAAATACATATGAATACATCTGGAATATTATATAATAAATATTTGCAGCTATCGGCTGCCACAGTCAAATCAGTTTTTTAATTAGCAATATCGGCGCAACATAGAAAAAAAAGCCGTTGCAGAAGAAATTTTCATGAAAGAGAGGCAATCTAAAAACCCAAAAGACAAATGAATATCAGCAGAGCGCGCGCTCATCATCCTAACAGTCATTTTTTTTTGTTTTTACTCGCGAACAAAATGTATTTCAAATAATAATAATAAAAGAAGATACAACAGAAACACATTAACACGGTTAAATCATCTTGGCAAAGAGCACTCAGTCGTGTGCTATATGCATGTATCTTGGTCTTTTAAAGCGTGTAAAATAGAAATTAAATTAGTTATAGCGAGAATGACAAATACAAAAAAAAAACTAAATCAAAACGAAAAATAAGAAACTCAGCTTAAGAGTTTACACTTCATTAATCTCATATTATTAACTAAAGAAACGATTTTCATTTGATTGTGTCGTTATTAATTGGTTTATTTCATAATCAAAGAATGACGTTGAACATGTTCTCTTTTTATTCATTGACAAATTACTACCAACATGAAGTTAAATATAGATAGCTTTTTTATTAGTATTTTGTATCGACCTGTTGATCAAAGAATGCGATAGAAATCGCACGCACCGAATGAACTGTCATTTCGATGAAATGTTGCGCTCACGGCATTATAATATTTCGCGTAAGTGGGAAAACAACCCGTGTGGAATTTATTGGCATTGCCACTTCGAGTTTACAACACATGTCTTTAGAAAATCAAAATGATGTAAGTCGCTAAAAACTTTTCAAGGTATCCACATTCAAGAAATCAGAAGCTGTTCCTAAATTATACTTCGATTATCCTTTCTTAAACTATGCGAAGTGCGGAGTGAAATTTTGGGGTCTCGAAAAAATTGTATATTTATAACTTACTTGGTAGCATAGTATATTCAATACTCGGGGTCGTCAAAATTTTCTATGTAAATAATGTGATCGTGAGTAAAAAATTTAAGAAGCCCTGTACTAAAGATTGCACAAGATGAACAAAATCTGAGATGCGAACACTAACTAGACCGTCTATTTCAAAGCTTCTGATACAACACTATTCAATGCAAAATGTTCCTCATTTTTACAGTTAACGTGGATAGTTAGTCTGAAATCGCACGCACCGAACTGTGACTGTGACTGTGAAAGCTGTTTTCGCCTTTAACCAGTGTTCTTTATATCACATTCATCATCCACCCTAAGGCCATTAAATCAGTTCCCTATTTCCAGCGCATATTCTTTCCTGCTGCTCTCGTTCTTCAGCTTTCCAATATCAAATCTTTTGAATGAAATGAAGATTGTTGAATTAAATTTTTCAGATATTTGTTCCAACGAATTGTTCTTTATCTATTATCAATACTATATTACTTTAGAGACAAACAAAAAACAATTCCCTCAACATTATTCGAGTCAGTGTATGGGATTATTTCTGGAGTCAAGGTTTTGAAAATACATAACTTCAAGGTGCCAACAATGGTGAGAGTATACAAAAAAGCATTGTACCTTCGGCGTCCATTTGACCAAGAAATTCAACTTGGGACACATCAAAAAGCCACATCGAAGTCGTTTTTGAAGGCACTTGATTTCTGGCTTCTCAATAACGATAAAAATAAGACCAGTTGGTTATCGGGTAAAATACTATTACAGGTCCTTGTGTAGTACCCGTGTATAGAAAGTATTTTCTTCGGCGATGAATTACTGAACTGATGAATTATGAATTATTTGTAAAAGAAATAAGTGGGTATGCAATAAAATTTGTAGAGAATAATACGGAGTACCTATAAAAAATATAAACCCGAAGCGGACAATGGAAGAATTAGTAACTTTAAAAAATTTTGTTTGAAAGCCAAACGGAACAAAGTATTTTTTTAATGAAGTCTCTGCTTTTACTTCCAAAAAATAATTATCGAAACACATTTTGTCCCTTTGAAAAACTTTTTAATTAAATTCATAAGGGCCAAGCGATCGATTTACCATATCTAAAAATTAAGAAATTACGACGAATTATAGAATATTTTCAAAATATATTTAATGGTGTGAATATACCCGAGGAAAATAATTTGATTGATGAGAGGCTTCTATAAGCAGACTCTCGTAGAAGAGTCTTACAAAGATCGACGTTTACTTCGAAGGTTGCAGCTCAAATCCAGGTTTAGGAAATTTATTTATCTTTACCGATAACTTGATTACGCCAAAAATATACCAAAAAGTTACCTTTGGTGGCTATATGTTCGATATTCAACTTGGATGCTTCAAGCAGACAATCAAAGTCTCTTTCTATGCAGTGGACATCTGACAATTACATTAATCGCTTAGATTGCCCCTTCAGTCGATCGACGTAAGTCCTATTGAATATGTTTGAAGCCTCAGTGATATCACGTTCCCGGCTAAACGAATTGATAATTCAATTAACAATAACAATGTTTTTAGAAATAAAATCGCTCCTGATCACTTTCTTTCTTATTGAAAAGAAAATGTAGCAAATTCAACGTTCATCTCAAAATACAAATCACAAAACTATGTAAAGAATAGTAAGTAAAATGAATATTTATTTGGTTATTAAATATTATAGAATTTCATGCTTTAATAGTAAAACCTGTCCAAATGAGTTTCATAAAAAATAATACGTGCATGGAAAGTGCAAAAATTCTACATGGACGATATAGTGAATTCTTACGTAGGTACAGAAAGACGGGTTGGCGATTCTCTGGAGACCTTTTAAAAAATACATACTTTTTCAATTCCAATAAATTGCCTGCAATAAACTGAAGCAGCTCCGCGCTGACATTTGACAATTTGTACATGAGGAAAGAAATTCCCCTCTTCTTTTTCACAAAAGAGGAAACAGCAAAAATATCAAAACTGTTAATTCTAGTTTTGTCAACTTAACAACATTATTTCACAATTTGACTATGATATTGTATAATCGTGCTCATTATGTTAAATAAAATAAATAAAGTCTTAAATATTTTACTTATCAACATAACAGATTTTATTTTAATTGTAAAAAATAAAATATTTAAAAACGTGAACTAGTAGCTTCCATGAAAATATATCAAAATATTGCCCATGAAAATTTGATTTCTATATAAAACAACCCTTAAGGCTAAGGGGTACTTAAGTTATTAGCAGCAACCTTTTAAAAGAGAATTAATTATTCAAACTTTAAAAGCTCAGATCGTAGAAGGGCTAGTTTAATCTCTATCAGCCGCAATTTTATTATCAACTTGATGAATACTTTCGACCTTTTAAATTTTTCGTACTCTTTCAAAAGTTTTGTAATTTTAACAAATTTTCAAAACACGTTCAACAATTTTAATTTCATTCACTATAATTAATTACAAATTTGAAATTACATTCGATTTAAATGTTCTTCATTCAAATATAGGTGCAACAAGTTGCCTAAGTTACACATTTTCTATGATACATATATTCTATTGCATGCAACTTAATGTACTCACGAGTTATTAGGCTGTTTCTAACCTAAGTGTAACATTATAAAAAATAAACCAATTTCAAACTAAAATAGGCCGACGTTAAAATAAGAAAGAATTTCAAACTATTGTATTGTAATGGTTTGTCTTAAAATAACGTATTAAAAACAAATTTTCAATTACAACCGAGTTCTTTTATTGGGCATGAAGCTCTGTGTTACTCCTTGCATCTCACATCTTTGTTGTAAAAAACACTGGCCCCTTTTGTTGTGCAAATAAACCTATATTAGTTGAAATCTAGTTTTAAAACACATACAACAATCTGAGATTAGATCGCAGAAATCAGCAATTGTCTTCAAAAATGGTATCTAATTATAAGCCATTGACAATTTGACGACATTTTGTGACTGGCCAGAAGCTTCCAGTCCTTGATCTGTATCACCTAAAATACTAGTGTTTATATAGCATTTTAGAAGGAATTTAATTTAGGTTGAAAAACTTTCAAGGGTTGTAATTTCTGAACGAAAAAAGTCTCCAAGATATGACATAAAATAAAATACTCAGCCTTCAGTGCATCACGAGCTTTAAAGTAAAGTATGATTAGTAATTTGGAGCTTGTGTCAGAAATATTTATATTTATGTAGTTTACGTGTTATTATATTTGTAAAGTTTATATTCTGGCATACACGAAAGGCAAATTATTTCAATGCACATCATTGTATCGAGATACAAGAAATTCAAAAACATAGGTTAACGCGATAATATTAACTAATAGTATATCGTTTAAATCGTTACAATGTATTCTTATAATTTAATTTAAAATTAATATCTCAAAAACAACAAAAATATAATACTTAGTCCGTCCGAGGTTTTCCAGACGTACATCTTGCGGTGTCGTGCTTTTCCAGAGGGTCGCCCTACATACTATGTTGTGGGCGATCCGCGCGGCCTTGTCCCTTCCATTCTGGTCTCGGAAGCCTGTTTAGCTATTCTGCCGTTTTTCATCCTCTGGTCATGTCCGAACCATCGCAGTTGACTTTCTTCCACTCTCTCTAACAGTGGCGACACTTCAAGACAAGTTTTATGGTTTGATCTCGAATTCTACCGGCATAAAAACTTCAAAAATATTAATTGTATCAGAGTCAAAAGTAGTTTCATTTATGTCAAATATAAACAGTGTTGCCATATAAATTTCGATTTATACATTGGACGGAAGTGGATTTGTTCTCTTTAATAAACATTAATTTTTTCCTTATAATTTGTGAATTACAACACAGTTTAATCAGATTTAAAACGATTTGTGATAAAACTAATTAGTCATTTTGTTTATATGTTACATTACTCCTAGGAATGATTATGCCTATCAATGTACAATTTGTTTCAATTTTGAATATAGTTACCATAATTATAAAACCTCAACTCCAAAAATGCAAATTTTACAGGACGCAAATATAACTGGTTTTTTTAAAATTTTGTGCATAGAATTGTATAAAAATGATAATAAAGACATAGTGGAGGACAATAAAAACGAAAATGGGATTGAATTAATCATAACATTATATCTATGAGTTACGAGGCATATATTGCAACTGATTTTATGTATGTTTGTATACTTTTTACTTAGGTAAATGAAAACTTGTAAAAGAGAGTAAAAAATTAACTTTATTAGTCGAACTATCAAAAAGATATGACATTACAAAACTAAAACATCATAAAGAAAATTCTCATAGAGCGCATGAAAATCACTTAAGAGTTAATTTCAGTTCTTGTAAATGTTTAGACTTCGTCTTCTTTATTTTGAGAGTTCTTTGTAGAGTGTTGCGAATTCTTCAATCGGCTTGCATATTTTTTGGCATATGCAATATTAAAAAGAACGTTGGACATTGTAACATTTCTCTTCTGGTAGCTGCACCCGTCCCTGTAAAGAATAACTTTTGTTGCGCCGGTTGCTATAACCTGCCGTAAGATAAGCTTGTGGACAATGCTAGCGAATTCGGTATCATTTAGTCCACCTTCACTCTCGTGTCAAATTTTGCAATAGCCATCTTTGGATTTCAGGTTGTACAAAGTAAAGTTGTAAACTGCTAATTTTGTTTTATAATATAAGGATGAGACAGTTGACTTTGGTACAAGCAAACACATTGAAGATCCATAGTAAAAACAGCAGTAGAATTACATGTTTTGTTTTTGTCATTATTCTTTTCTGTTCGTGCTAACTCCTTGAAATATTGATGCTTATTGTAATCATATTGAGATAACTGCCCGACTTTGAATTTCGAACAAGATCTTTTGTATCTTTTTAGACCTTTTTTTTACATCTTTTTTAGACATAAATAAGATTAAGATGGATCTTTTTTAGACATAAATAATCTTTTAAAAGTAGTGGATTTGAGCCGACAGGTTGGATATTTAGCACGCCAAATATGAATGACGCCGAAACATCGCTCCATTGTTTGGCCTGTCCGTGTGTGGCAAATTTACAGCCGAATGGATTGGAGCGAACCATTGGACCGATCGTGTGTGTGCCTGCTCAATCTAAAACTGGATTAGTATTGATAGCGAAACCGCGGAGACAACGCCCCCCCTCCCCCTCCATCTCTTCTATTAGCAAGCCATTCTTTCTGCCATTTGGTTTTTAGTTTTCTTATTTTATATGTAAATTCAAGCAGTAATAGCATATAAAATTTCTAATTCATCCATAATTTAATTTTAAAGGAGTATAAAAGAAGTACAATTTTCATCTCACGGTAACCGACTGGGCGCGGCTGGCACGATGGCTCCTTGGATCGGTCGTGAGTGGGTCCCTATTTTTGACTCGGGCCAAATAAACTAGGGCCGTTTGGCTCGCTCGTGTATTGGGTCTTGACAAGTTACACATTTTTGGGCGTTACTAGGTTTTACTGCAACGTCCTAGATGCCACTACCAGATTCTGTAATAAAACAAAAATACCTAAAAATGGAGTTACGATGCTTTATAATTAGGGTGACGTTATGCCATGTTTTGGTTTTAAAATTTATTGTAAAGAATTTGGTTTAACATTTAGAAACATTGAAATATGTATATTATAATATATAATTACATATGTAGATGAAAGTTAAAAATATCGCAAAAAATGATGTGGAAAGTTAGGAACACAACATTAACAAACGCCTGGAAAAAATAGAAACATAAGTAGAAGAGAAAAATCTGTTAGTATTAACACAAATGGGGTTTAGAATGTCTAAACAGCATAATTCAAGAAAAAAGAATAAATAGCAAAACAAGTATAATATATAACAAGTATACATCTATAATTTTTAAATATAAAAGCAGCATATGAAAATGCCAATAGACACAAAATGTCTATTATATTGCAAAAGATTGAAATAAGCGAACGACTGAGATATACTATACAAAAATAATATGAGAAAGTGGAGACTAAAATATGAGCAAATAATAAAATATCCGATTGATTTAAAATTAAAAAAAGGCCCTTTGAATAATTAGTCAATGATGGAGGTAGGAAATATATGTAAAAGAGACCAAATCGATGGATATTCTGTGGGTGGGGAGGCAAAGAATTAATTCAAATGTTAAAGATGACGAGTACATGACTATTTCTGAATCAGAAATGTACAATAGAACCATAAAAGGATCAATTAAAGGAAACAGTAAGGAAAGGGTTTAACATAGAATAGTCATGTACTTCAAAACTAGTGTGACTCAATAGCACTAGATACGGAAGAAGTAATAGGAGTAAATATTTCACATTTAATTAAATCTATATTTCTAGAACAATTGAGTTCAGTACATGAGACACCACATTTTTTTTTTATTAAAAAAACAATGCTGTATATTGTAATATTTATTTAATAATTACATTATTATAAGGCTTATTATCCCTCTTAAAACAAAATTATGTGAATTAATAGTAATTAATATGATACTATTTATAAAGATTTTACATATTTAATAATTATTTACTGCAAAAAATATTCATTTATATTATAGACTGTACAAAAAGAATTTCATGGCAGTGTAAAGGCATACAAAATCAATGTTCCAGCCTTTTTGGAACTTAATCCATATTAAACAATTGACGGAAAATTATTTTTAACACAATATATGTACACAACTTTATATATATTTTTCAATTACAGCACATGAACCTTGTTCACTGGGTACTGTTTTAGAATACTTAAAAATACTTTATCGCTAAAATAATTTACAAAAAAACAGTTAAATCTTTTATGAATTGTGGTAAAGGTGCATTTGATTTGTGTTTAAAAGAGCTTTAACATATTTGTTGAAAGGATTTTAAAATTATTATGTAATGCATACTCTAATGATATAATTCATTACTTTTAGATAGTAAGGTTACTTTTAAACTTATTTTTATTATTGGTGGCTTATAGCCAGAGGTGACTAGTACAGTTTGACTGCCCTATTATTTAAAAATAATTGGTTA